>JAQQSU010011220.1:0-12226 GCA_028627135.1 Pseudochirops cupreus
TATCTATCTATCTATCTATCTATCTATCTATCTATCTATCTATGCAATTATTATTATTATTATTGACTACATCCAACTGGAACTCGAGATACACAGGCACTGCAGTTGGGAGATCCATCCTGCCCTACCAAAAAGTGACATAGGAGAGAATAGACTGGGAGAGGAGGGACACACTGGGATGGCTGTTTTGGGGTGGTGGGTGGGGGAAACAGGGGGAGAAAATATGTAACTCAAAATCTTGTGGAAATGAATGATGCAAACTATAATAAAATTAAAAAAAAAGGATATGCACTTATTTATAGCCCTTTGGGCATAATTCCAGATTGCTCTCCAGAATGGCCGAATCAGTTCCCAACTTCACCAACAATGCATTAGTGTTCACATTTTTCTACGTCCTCTCCAGCGTTTATCATTTTCCTGTTTTGTCATCTTAGCCAATCTGACTGCTGAGATGTGGTACCTCAGAGTTGTTTTGTATTATTTGTATTTCTCTAATTAATAGTGATGTAAAGCATTTTTTCATATGCTTATAGATAGCTTTAATTTCTTCCTCTGAAAACTGCCTGTTCATATCCTTTGATCATTTATGAATTTGTGAATGATTTGTATTCTTATAGCTTTGACTCAATTCTCAGTATATTTTAGAAATGAGGCCTTTATCAGAGATACTGATCGTAAAGATTTTTTTTTCCCAATTTCCCACTTCCCTCTTAGTCTTGGTTACATTGGCTTTATTTGTACAGAAACTTCAATTTAATGTAATCAAATTTATCCATTTTCCAATTTATAATGCTCTCTGACTCCCGTTTGGTCATAAATCTTCGCTTCCCCATAAATCTGACAGATAAACTATTCCTTGCTTTCCCATATTGCTTATGGTATCAGCCTTTATACCTAGATCATCCACACATTTAGACTTGGTCTTGGTATATTGAGTTAGATTTTGGTCTATGCCCAGTTTCTGCCATACTATCTTCCAGTTTTCCCAGCAGTTTTTGTCAAATAGTGAGCTCTTATCCCCAAAACTGGGGTCTTTGCATTAATCAAACAGTAGATTACTATAGTCATTAATTGCTGTGTCTCATCTACACAATCTAGTCCATTGATCCACTGCACTATTCCTCAGCCAGTACCAAGTAGTTTTGATGACTGCTGCTTTATAACAGATTAAAATCTGGTACAGCTAGGCCACCTTCCCTAGCATTTCTTTTCATTAATTGTGTTAATATTCTGGACCTTTTGTTCTTCCAAATGAATTTTGCTACTATTTTTTTCTAGTTCTATAAAGTAGTTTTTTGGTAGATTGATTGGTATGGCACTAAATATGTAATTTAATTTAGGTAAAAATGGCCATTTTTTATTATATTAGCTCTACCCAGTCACAAGCAACTGATATTTTTCCACTTGGTTAGATCTGACTTTATTTGCATGAGATATGTTTTGTAATTGTATTCATATAGGTTCTGGGTTTGTTTTGTCAGGTAGATTCCCAAATATTTTATAATGTATACAGTAGCTTTAAATGGAATTTCTTTTTTTAATTAACTTTTGTTTATTTTTAGTTTGCATTATTCATTTCCATGAGATTTTGAGTTACAAATTTTCTCCCCATCTTTCCCCTATCCACCACTCTAAAACACTCATCCCCTCTCCATCATGCCCCCCTCTCATCCCCTTTCCCTCTACTCTCCTGTAGGGTAAGATACCCAATTCAGAGTGTATGTCATTCCCTCCCTAAGTCAAATTCAATGACTCATTCCCTTTGGCCTTCCTAGTCTTCCCCTCCATTCTAAGAGTTATCCCTTGCCTCTTCTATATGAGATAATTAACCCTATTCTGTCTCTTCCTGTCTCCTCTCATTACATTTCTCTCCCACCTCTCAATTTCACCTTTTAAATATCATCCCTTCCTATTCAGTTGATCCTGTGCCCTCTGTCCATGTATACCTATGCACATATATACACACACTCACATATTTATTCATACCCATATATTCCCTCCTATAGAGACATATGTGTATGTATACATACATACACACACACATATATGTATATATATATATATATATATATATATATATGCACATACACACATTTATATTCCTTTCAACTCTCCTCATACTGAGAAAGTTTCATAAGTTACAATTATCATTTTTCTATGTAGACATGTATACAGTTCAACTTTGATAAGTTCCTTATGATTTATTTTCCCTATTTACCTTCTCATTCTTCTTGTATTTGGATGTCAAACTTTTTATTCAGCTCTGTTTTTTTTTTTTCATCAAGAATGCTTGAAAGTCCTTCACCTCATTGGATGATCATATTTCCCCCTGAAACATTATACTCAAATTTTGCTGGGGAGGTGATTCTTGGTTTTAATCCTACCTCCTTTGATCTCCAGAATATCATATTAAGACCCTTCAATCCCTTAATGTAGAAGCTGCTAGATTCTGTGTTATCCTGATTTCGTTTCCACAATATTCAAATTGTTTCTTCCTGGCAGCTTGTAATATTTTCTACTTGATCTGGGAACTCCAAAACCTGACTATAACATTCCTAGGAGTTTTCTTTATGGCATCTTTTTCAGCTGGTGATTGGTGGATTCTTTCAATTTCTCTTTTGCCCTATGGTTCTAAAACATCAGGGTAATTTTCCTTGAGCATTTCTTGATGGATGATTTCTAGGTTTTTTTTTTGATCATGGCTTTCAGGTAGTCCAATAATTTTTAAATTGTCTCTCCTGGATCTATTTTCCTGGTCAGTGGCTTTTCCAATGAGATATTCCACATTGTCTTCTACTTTTTTCATTTGTTTGGATCTGTTTAATAGTATCTCAATTTCTCATAAATCCATTAGCTTCCATTTGCTCAAATCTAATTCTGAAGGAATTATTCTCTTCATTGAGCTTTTGAGATTCTTTTTCCATCTGGAAAATTTGGCTTTTTAAGGCATTCTTCTCCTCATGGCTTTTTGAGCCTCTTTTGCCATTTGAGTTAGTCTATTTTTTTAAGGTGTTATTTTCTTCCATCAGGTTGTTGACTCTCTTTTCATGATTTTTTTTGCATCATTCTCATTTCTCTTCCTAATTTTTTCAAAATCCTTCTTAAGCTCCTCTATGGCCCATAACTTGTTTATATTTTTCCTGGAAGCTATTGGTGCAGGACTTCTGATGGTGTTGTCTTCCTCCTGTTCCATGCTTTAATCCTTTTTGTCCCCAAAAAAGGAATCTAAAGTTGGATTGCTGTGCTTGCTTTGCTTCCTTTGCCTGCTCATGTTGCCAGTCCATTAACATGACTTTTGAGGCTTTTGCCACAATAGAACTCTACTTCCCAAGGGGAGAGCTTTGTCCCAGTTTGCTGGGGTTCTCACAGCTGCCAGGGCTATTAGGAGGCCACTGGCTCCACAGACCCCACCATCTTTGGCTCATTGGTCACACACCTTAGCACCACCACTCAAGACCGTGATCCAGGCAAGTTTAGGCAAGAGCATTTAGCTGCTGAATGTTTGCTTGGCCACCCTGCAATCTGCAGCCTGGGAGCTCTGAACCAGGCACATGGAGGTGGCTGCATGACCACCACTTCTGCCACTTTGGGCTCTGAGGCAGAGGGCTAGACCCACTCTTTTGTCCCCTCCAAATTCAACCAAGTTCTGCTGACCTTTCACTTTGTCTTTGCCATTTATGGGTTGATAATTCTGGAAACTGCCACAGTTTTGGTAATCCACTCTCCTGAATGCTCAGCCAGGCTGGTCAGGCTGCCTTGAGGCTAAAACCATGGGGCTGGGCTTGAGTCCCAGTGTTCTGCACTGAACTTTTTCTGTCTGCCTGCCATGCTGCCTTTTTGTTTCTCCCTCACTTTGTGGGTTCTGGAGCTCTAAAATTTGTTTACAATCATATTTTATAGGTATTTGAGGTAGTTATGGGGGGAGCCATGGAGTTTCCCTGCTTTTCCAGTGCCATCTTGATTCTGCTTCTTAAATGGAATTTCTATTTCTGTCTCTTGCTGTTGGATTTTGTTAGAAATATATAGGAATGCTGAGGATTTATGTGTGTTTATTTTATATCCTGCAACTTTACCAAAGTTATTTATTATCAAGTAGTTTTTTACTTAATTCTCTAGGATTCTCTAAGTACATCATATCATCTACAGAGAGTGATGGCTTAGTCTCTTCTTTGCCTAATTTGATTCCTTTAATTTCTTTTTCTTCTCTTATTGCTACTGCTAACATTTCTAGTACCAAATTGAATAAGAGGGATGATAGTGGGCATCATTGTTTCACCCCTGATCTTATTGGAAATGTTTCTCACTTATCCCCATTACATATAATACTTGCTGATTGTTTTAGATAAATGCTACTTATTATTTTAAGGAAGACTCTATTTATTCTTTACTTTCTTGTGTTTTTAATAGGAATGGGTGTTGTATTTTGTCAAAAGCCTTTTCTGTATCTATTGAAATAATCTTATGGCTTCTGCTAGTTTTGTTGTTGATATGATCAATTTTACTGATAGTTTTCCTAATATTGAACCATCCTTGCATTCCTGCAATAAATTCTACCTGATTAAAGTATATTATTCTAATGATAAGTTGTTGTAATCTTTTTTGCTAATATTTAATTTAATATTTTTTGCATCTATATTCATGAGGGAAATCAGTCTATCATTTTCGTTCTCCACTTTGTCTCTTTCCAATTTAGGTATCAGTACCATATTTGTGTCATAAAAAGAATTCGGAAAGACTCCTCCAATTTTCCCAAATAGTTTGTGAAGTATTGTAATCAATTGTTCTTTAAAAGTTTGATAGAATTTGCTGTTAAATCCATCTGGCCCTGGAGATTTTTTCCTAGGGAATTCGTTGATAGCTTGTTCAAATTTTTTTTTTCACAGATGGAGTTATTTAAGTAATTCACTTTCTCTTCAGTTAATCTGGGCAACTTATGTTTTTGTCAATATTCATCCATTTCACTAAGATTGTCAAATTTATATACATACAATTGGGTAAATTAATTCCTAATTATTGTTTTAATTTCCTCTTCATTGTTGGTAGATTCACTGTTTTCATTTTTGATACTCGTAATTTGGGGTTCTTCTTTCTTTTTTTTTTTATCATATTGTTAACTAAAAGTCTATCAATTTTATTATTTTTTTCTTGAAACCATCTCTTATATTTATTGATTAATTCAATAGTTTTCTTAATTTCAATTTTATTAATCTCATTTGGTTTTCATTATTTCTAATTTAGTATTTAATTGGGGGTTTTCAATTTGCTCTTTTTCTAGATTTTTCAGTTGCATGGACAGTTTATTGACCACCATGTTCTGGATTTTATTCATGTATGCATTCAGAGATATAAAGCTTTCCCTAAACACTGCATTCCACAAGTTTTGGTATGTTGTCTCATTATTGTCACTCTCTTGGATGAAGTTATTGATTGTTTCTCTGATTTCTTGTTTGACCCACTCATTCTTTAGGATTTAATTATTTAGCTTCCAATTAATTTTTTGTCTATCTTTCCATGACCCTTTATTACTTATAATTTTTATTGCATCATGATTTGAGAAGAATGCATTTAATATTTCTGCCTTTCTGCACTGAACAGTGAATTTTTTATGCCCTAGAACATGATCAGTTTTTGTGTATGTGCCATGTACCACAAGAAGAAGGTATATTTCTTTTTATCCCCATTCAATTTTCTCCAGAGGTCTGTCATATCTACCTTGTCTAAAATTCTATTCACTTCATTAACTTATTTCTTATTTATTTTGAGGTTAGATTTATCAAGTTCAGGGAGCAGGATGTTTAAGTCCCCTACTAGTATAGTCTTGTTATCTATTTCTTCTTCTTATTCCCTCAGTAACAGCCTTCCTCTTGGACTCCCAAGCTTGCTGCTGCTTCCACTATTTCAGGATTTTACACTGGGGCAATAATCTCTGGGGTTCTTTTTAGGGGGAGGGGGATTAGAGCAGATAGGTTTACTCTGCCATCTTGGCTCCTGGAAGCTCTGGAAGGTGATTTTTAAACATCCCGGTTGTGGCCTGATAGCCCCAGGAGAAGCTGCTTTTGCTGCTATGGACCCTGTGCTTTCTCTTACCCAGCTCTGACTAATTCTCCAGCCCATGGTGAGACATGTGCAAATCACCCTTGTGGTGGCTGAATTCGCTGGCCCAGGCTTACTTTTCCTCTGCTGTGGTCTGCTCTCAGGTCCGTGCTGGTGCAGCCCCTGTGTGCTCCCCATTCCCCCTGCCCAGTTATATGTGGGCACTTTCCTGGTCTGGGAATCTGCCACACTCTGTCTTGATGTATTCTGCCACTCTAAAATCCAGTCAGATTAACTTTTTAGAGGTCAGTCACAGAATTCACCAAGGAGTTCAGATAAGTTCCTGCTTGTGCTGCACCATCTTGGCTCTGCCCTCCCCAAATACAGTTTTTAGAGAAGAATTAGGAACTATTAACAACATTATGAAGCAATATCCTGGCTCACTCATAATAAGACAAAAAAATATAGGACTTAGGTTTTTAAGGAAACCTCCCCCCCACCAAAACCAAAAAAGATAATTAAGCTGCATTTTGGCTTTGTGATAGTAAAAAAAAATTATCAATGTGAAAATACCGGTAAAATTAAGATGTAATGTCTTTTATAATATTTTTAAATGTTTGAGTCTGAGGACTCCAATTTTTAATGAAAAACAAGCAGTCAGACTAAAGTCCCAGTGGGAACTAAGCTGGTTCCTGGGAGCTAGACAGGTAGTGGTGATACTTAAAAAAAAAGATTCTAGAAAAATAAAAATCAGGGTTTTGCTTTAGGGACTATCTTTCTCTTTCTGGCATATGCACAATAGTGTACTTTCTTTAGTCATAATACATATGCAAATTGCTTTCAAAATATGATGTCTACGATGTTTGAAGGATTTATAAGGACACGCTATCAGATTCTGTTTCGGGTACTGGTCTGAGCAACAGATTGCTGGAGATGTATGATATCTGTAGATATCCCAGAAAGCAGCTGAGGTGAAGATTAGAGAGCAGTAGGGGGAATGTTGTTAGACATGTTCTACAACCTCAATGGTTGTTTGGGTTACTTTCTTCATTTTGTTAGTGGTGTCACCATTTCCTTAAGCATTGAGGTTTAAAACCATAAAGAGTAGGGCTTGCATTCAGTGTTGAGGAAAACCTTGTTCCTAAAAGTCCCTGACATTCATATGCTCTTTAGAGGGTTTCAGTGTAGATGAATGTTGCATTTTACCAAAGAATCTTTTGACACTTATTGACGTAATCATGTAGTCTTATTGTTACTATGATGAATTATACTACTTATTTTCTTAACACAGAATTATTATTGCACACTAGAATAAATTCATCTTCATCAAATGAATCATTTTCTTAGTATCTTGCTATGAAGGCTAACATTTTATTTATTTTACTCTTTGCTAATTTTTAAAAAAAAATTAGCAATATTTATTGTTGAATGCATTGCACTTACTAAAGAAGCAAAGTCATTCCAAAGGCATTTGAGGAAGAAAATGGAATGATTATTAACACAAGGAAAATGGAAAAAAATATTTTTATCCCCCACGAAATCATGAATGCAGGGGAAACCATTGAATTTGAAGCTACCATCGCGTTCCTAGACGTCCTTATAGAGGTGAGTATAATGGCATTAAATAGAACTGTGATAGGAAAAGTGGTTGAATTGGACCAAGTATATAGAGCGAGAATCTGTGATGGAGTTAACACAATTGTGATAGTATTGATAATCAGAATATGTAAAGGAGGAAAAGGTAGCATAAGTTGTGGAAAATATCTTGAAACTAATTACTACTAAAATATGAGTGGGAAGGTTCTGATAATTGTAATAGAGATCTCTTATCGTACAGAGAAGTCTGGGCTATCCATTCATGTAGAAAAGACCAAGTTGATAAAGAATGTCTATTGCCCATATTTCAACCTGAATTGGCCCACAGTGTATCTATCTGGGACAGAAAGCGACGACTGACAGTAATGAACTAACTGGACCTAGAGTTGAATAGGAGAAGAGTGGATAAATGGCAAAACTCTTTCACTGAATCCAACCTTTCTGTGAAAGCAAAAGACCTGTTTTCATTATTAACATGTTACTAGCATGGCTATAGAAAAGAGACATTGGACACCACTACCTCTAAAGAAGTAAATATGAATATCACACAGAATGTCACAATTCACAAAATGAATATCACACAATAGACACACCTGGACATTGTGAGCAGGCTACAACATGAAACCAGCAAGGTACTACAAAGAACTAGAAGGGCAAAATATGTCATTAAATAATTGTATAATAGGAAGAAAAGATGAACTAGTCTTATGTCAAGAAAAGGGAATTAAAGGTGGATAGTTTGAGTCCTCCACTGGTTCTACCCTTTTAATGTTAGGAGAAAATAAGGATAGCTATTCACTCACTGGGTGGACCCTTTGTGGCAAAATTTTGGGAGAAATAGACAAGAGCAACACAGGCATGGTGCATGGTGATCTATAATTATGTAGAGAATTTTCATATCTATGCACTTAGAGATGTCTTTGAATATTTGTATATTTATTAATAGAATTGATTTAAATTTCTCTTTCATTATATTATTCCCTCCCTGTTTCATGTACAGGACCATCTTGGTTACAACAGAAGAGTTTGGAAGAGTGCTTTCTTTCTCTATCATTGAGAACATTTTTTTAAAAGAATTATTAACTGTTTTTTAAAAATTGAATAAAAAGTCCTTTAGTAATTCATTCAAATCAGCTATTTTTCATCCTTAGTAGTTCATTTATGGCTTTCTCAACTTCTTTTGAGATGAGATTAAGATCTATACTTCTTATTTTATTACCTTGAGTACTTTATGTTTTTGTAGATACACTTTGGAACTCTTAAGATTGGATGGCACAAAATTATGCATTTTGGAATATTATTTGTTTTTTTCTAATTACTTTATTTTTGTAATGTGATTTTCTTCCCTGTGATCAATATAGTTAATGCTTTATTGATTTAACCAGTCTTCAAAACATTTTTCTTATTTATTAGTTCAATAGTCTACTTTTACTTGTATGTATTTTCATCTTATTTTTATTATTTCATCTTTTGTGCTTTTTCAGATTAATTTGTTAATCTTATAGTTTTACAAATGTTATGTTGGTTTAAAAATATGTCTGTATACTTTATGATACCTATGTTATAACAGTAATTTCTGCAAAACAGCCCTTTCCTCACTACATTGAATACTTGTAACAAAGAAAAACAATTGAGCAAAATATCTGAAGCAACAATTGTATCTGATAATGTATAAACTTTAGTAGGCTTATGCTTTTTTCCTCCAACAAGGGAAATACGTTTTATTATCACTTCTCCAGGACTACCATTATATTCTTCTTCTTTAAATTTTCAGAATTCAGCTTCCTTTTAGTTCTCCTTTCCTCCTTCCATTTGTCCTTCTTTCCCTTTCCTCCACATTCGCTCTCAAAACATACACATGCATATACATCTATCTTTTAGTTATGTTTATTTTTTCATGCATCAATTCATACAAATCTTCCCATATTTTCTTGAATTCTTTATATTTTTTATTTCTTTTTTTTTTCATTAGCAGCTTCCACCATTTATTTACACCATTTTGATTTGATACAGCCACTGGGGTTTGCCCATGGTGCTCTTGATATACAATGTCCTCACATTTTGCCAGTTTTTCTTCAGCAGAGAAACCAGGAAATTGACAGCCAAATGGAAGTTATAAACAAGCTCATCATCTGTCATCTCCACATGGCCAACAGCCATGGCCAGATACAGCACCTTATTCATCTGGAACTTGATAGTAGATTTAATCTCATCAACCTTTGCCACCATATTCTCATTGTGGGTGAGCAGAGATGTAAGCTTGCCGGCTTTGTTCAGACCAGGGCCCAGGATTTGAGGGATTTGCTTGATCAAGAACTCAAAGGCCAAAAAGGTATCATACTTTTTAGCCAGTTTCTTGACCAATTTCTTGTTCTTATTCAGCTTCTTCAGGGCCTCAGTGTCCATGTGGGGCTTCATCGTGATGCTACTGGTCTCCCAGTACACACACAGAAAATTTAGGTCGGAGTGTGGATTTGAGCCTGATGGTGCCAGAAAAATGTTTGCCCTTTTGGGGATCATAGTTCTTCAGACTGATCTGCAGCTCCACAGTTTCCAAAAACTTTCTTCGTTTATGCTGGGTTCCATGTAGGACCTCCCCCACAGCTTCATACAGCATGTCAAGAGAAACTTTGCTACTCATGGCTGCTTACTGCTCACAAGCCGGGAAAAGTTATATTTTTCATTTTTATCTATTCAACATTCCATTATATTCATAGCAGACTTTTAAAAAATCATTCCCCTTGGAGAAACTTTTTTTTCCCCTTTCATTTGTTTTATACCACAAAGAATGCTACTGTGAAAATGTGGGTACATATTGAAACTTGTTTTTGTCTTTGACTTACTTGGGGTATTTTTTTTTAATTTTCTAGGTTTTTAAAATTTGTATGCTGAGTTAACTAAGAATTTCATGTTTTTAATTTGATTTTCAGAAGTATATTTTTGGGAGAACTTCTTTTGCTGCAACTGATAAATTTGTTATTATACATCTAATGTTGGTATTTACTCTTTCTGTGATTTCAATTTTGACCCACTCATTATATCATTATCTTATTGCTTTCCTTCCCTTGAGAGTTTTAACCCTATTGTTGACCAACCACAGTCCATGAAATATACTTGTTTCTCTTGCCTCCTTCTCCTATCTCCAGATTAAATGAGATAATATTTGTGAAGCACTTAGAACAGAACTGGTACACAGTCAGTACTTAATAAATGCTTATTCCCTTCCATTTCCTTTCCCAAGCATTGTCAGATATTGGTCCAGAGGCATCCTCACCATATGCCCTCTTTGTTCTTATTCATGTGCTTCTGAGCGCTTCATTATTCATCAGTGAAATCCTTTCCCTTTATACCTTCAGAATCTCATTCTTGTGGGTCCTTGTGCCCTCCTGGATTGCCTTTCTTGCAGAATTTTAGCCCATAAGATACATTAGAATCTGTTCTAACCAAATGTCAGAATGCATGCCAGACGATTCCTGTCTTTTCATTCTCTTTCGTATACTTTAAGAGGGCATAATAACATTACCCCACCCTCTTCTAAGTTTCTCATTATTTTCAACCTAGATATACATTCCTTCCTGTTAATAAGAATCAGATCTAGAACAGAATTTCCTTTTGTTGTTTTCTTCATCTTCTGAATGATGAAATTAATGTTAAAGAAAATCAAGAAGTTATTAGTAGATATGCATTTGGGACAGAGAGAACTTCAACAGATGTATAATTGAAATTTCCCATTTCTAATAGGCCTTGCTTTTATGCTAGGTTTTGTAATCTGTTTCCTGAAATCCTCTTTCAATTTCCTGTTTTTGATCAGGTGAACTGAACAATAATTTTTTTAAAAAAGTCATAGAAAAATTAGAGTACATGCAGAAAACAACCAAGAAAGAAACTATGACAGCAAAAAAGTCAGAAATTAATATAAGGATAACCGTGCAGTGGTGATGGTCCAATTGAGCTGAGGTAACATGAATTTGTGGTGGACTTAGGTTCTAAAATTTTATGAGTTTTAAAAGCAACTGTTAGCTAGTCATTGAGTAGAAGCAGAGAAGGTGGGGGGTGGGATAACTTAAGGTTTGGCATTAGTAGGATAGAAGAAAAAGAGTAGAGTGAATTGCAATGGGGTCCAAAATATAAAGAGAGGAAAGAGAGACCAGAACAAAGGTGATTAAATGGGAAAACAAGGAAGGAATTCATAGAACCAGATAGGATCATGAGAATGAGAAATAATGTTAGGAGTACGGTAATAGGAGAGATAAAAGGAGGAGGGCTGTAGGAGACATGGAAGGAACAAAGATAACAATCACAGAGGGGAATTTAATAGCTCCGTATCTTAGTGGTGGAACAGATTATAAGACTCCCACTTTGACTGTCAATGGCGAGTCCATCTACATAACCCGCCAAAAGTGACCATATCAAATCTAATGGGCATTATCTCTTCATGTCTCCTGTTTTCATAGGTGGTACTCTTTTTTATTGCCATGATTGGAAATTATTTTTTTTAATTTTTTTTTTATTTACTCATTTACTTTTAATTTACAAGATTCAGTTCCACAATCACTTGAGTTTCAGATTTTCTCCCCTCCCTTCCTCCCCCCCCCCC
>JAQQSU010011221.1:0-12226 GCA_028627135.1 Pseudochirops cupreus
AAGAATGTCTTAAAAAGATGAATTTGTCAGATGGAAAAAGAATTCCAGAAGCTCACTGATGAGATTAACTCCTTCAGAATTAGATTGTAGCAAGTAGAAGCTAATGACTTTATGAGAAATCAAGATACTATAAAACAGATCCAAACAAATGAAAAAATAGAAGGCAATGTGAAATATCTCATTGGAAAAACCAATGTCTTGGAAAATAGATGCAGGAGAGATGATTTAAAAATTATTGGACTACCTGAAATCCATGATCAAAAAAAAGAGCCTAGACACCATCTTGCAAGAAATTATCAAATGAAATTTCCCTGATATTTGAGAACCAGTTATCAAAATAGAAGCTGAAATAAATCACTGATAGCCTCTTGAAAAAGATCCCAAAAAGAAAGCTCCTGGAAATATTATAGCCAAATTCCAGAGTTCCCAGGTCAAGGAGAAAATACTGCAAGCAGGCAGGAAGAAACAATTAGACTATTGTGGAAACACAATCAGGATAACACAGGATCTAGCAGCTTCTACATTAAGGGATCTAAGGGCTTGGAATGTGACATACCAGAGGTCAAAGGAGCTAGGATTAAAACGAGAATCACCTACCCAGAAAAACTGAGTGTAATGTTCCTGAGGAAAACATGGTAATTCAATGAAATAGAGGACTTTCAAGCATTTTTTATGAAAAAACCAGAGTTGAATAGAAAATTTGACATTAAGATACAAGAAGCAAGAGAAGCATGAGAAGGTAAACAGGGAAAAGAAATTTTAAGAAACTTATTAAAGTTGAATTATTTACATGCCCACATGGAAAAATGATAATTGTAACTTACTAAACTTTTGTATATATATGTGTGTGTGTGTGTGTGTGTGTGTGTGTGTGTGTGTCTGTATATATATATATATATCTATATATATATATATATATGTTTAGATAGGAAGGTATATGTGGGTATAAATACATATGTGAGTGTGTGTATATCTGGGTACATATATACATAGACAGAGGGCCCAGGATCAGATGAATAGGAAGGGATGATATCTAAAAAAATAAAATAAAATAAAGATGTGAGAGAGGAATATAATGAGGTATTCAGTGGGATTGCTGTTTTGGAGTGCTGAGTAGGGGAAAGACAGAGAGAAAATTTGTAACTCAAAACCTTGTGGAAATGGATGTTGTAAACTAAAAATAAACAAAAAACAATTTTAAAAAAGTAAGCATTTGTTGGGCAAAAAAAAGGGAAAAAGGAGAAAAGGGGTAAAGCAGAAAAGTAAGACTATAACTTTTTTGGAATAAATTTATCTTACATCACAGTCATTTTAACTCATACATCCAAGACTGAAAACCATAGGACAGAGAAAAATAACCAAAATTTATTAGCTACAATAGCCACATCTGATAATATAATCCATGTTCTGTCAGAGTAGTGTCCCACCTCTCTATGGGGGTGACAGGAGAGAAGGGATGGCCTGCTTCATTATATTATCAGGAATCTTCATCTTTTAAAAATTCTTCAGTTCAGATGATTTTTACTATTATTTTTATTTAAAGTTTTGTCATTTATATATTGTTGTCTTCGTTCTGCTTGTTTCACTTTGCTTTGGTTCGTATAATTTGCCCATTAAAAAAAAAGCAACTCACATTCATAACTTATTCCTCTAAATTATTCCATTGTGTTCATATACACTATATATAGTATATGTGTATATCCAATTCCTACTCAATAAATACCCAGTTTTGTTTTGTTTTGTTTTGCTTTGTTTTGTTTTTGCAGTTCTCTTTGAACTACAACTTCTAGTCACGTAGGTCTAGAGCAATGAACTGCCTTCCTCTCTCATTTTATCTTGGAGGAGTCACGGTGCTCCATGGAGTCAAAACCAAGTAGACCACAGAATGCCATGAACTTTTCCAATCACAATGTGTGAATTTCATTCACTCAACTATACTTCTTTATTATAAGAGAGCGGTTCTACTGCAGTATTAATGTAGGGAGTTTGGCAGTGATAATGATGCAAAGAAAACATCTCTATTTCTAGCTTTACACAGTGGAGAGACAACAAGGTGTGGAAACCTACAGAAAGGGGCATGGTGGACTGATTATAAACAAGATAAGTCGAAAAGCTCACCTATCAGACCCTGGATGGGGATGATAACTAAAATGGTGATGGTATGATAAAGACATTGCTTTGATTTTTTTTTTCCTAAACAGGGAAAAGAGATACCACACAATGTAAAGAACAGACAAAAAGGACTTTGTGAATAATGAAAAGCAATTCATCTCAAAATAGCTATTTGGAAAGCCCTCACATCTTTTCTTGAGTCTTGTCTCCTTTTATCAGCAACTCTTCTGTTCACTCCCAAAATAATGATGGGAGTTGGGGCAGGGAAGAGTATCATCAATAGTTTTAAGTACCTACAGTGTTAATAACGGAAGTCCCTAAACAATGTATAATGTTTATGGAGTTAAGAGAACTTTAAAATACTGAAAGGAAGTAGTTATTCCCTCCCAAAACATTATATCAGCTGAAAATATGATTACTCTTGGATAATAAAGGTCATTATGGGATGTCTCTGGATAACTAAGTGGTAGTGGTAAGGAATATCCAAAGTGTATAACCAGAGCTTCTTGACAGATGCAATGGAAAGGCTTTAATATCTTCTAGATTTTTGATATAGTGCCGTCTTCGCAGTGATCTTACTTGGACCCTGGTTATAGGTTTAGTTGTTTTGAAAAATTGCACATATATAACTTTTCTAAGGAACACCTAACAGCATTATAAGGCACTGAAAAGAGAAGTGGTGTGGGAGTTCCCTTTGTTCCTCAATTGTGGAACCACAAGAAAACTTCATAAATGCCCTGAAAGTATAATTGGCCTGGACAAATCTTGTGTTCCAATGTTAGTTGCTACTCTCAAACTTTTATGTGGAAACTGGATCATAAGCTGCTTGGAAATAATGGCGTGTGTTTTGGAAAGGTCCAATACTGTCCTTCCTTCCCCTCTCTAGATGATGCGTAGGCACAAAAAACTAGTCAGAGCATCATACTTGAATAATACTTCAGTATCTATTTTCCGTAGCATAATCTCTTGATGGTGGAAGCATATTGTGCCTTCTGTTTGGTTTCCTGATCTATTTCTGAGAGCTTTTACATCTTACTTCATATCAATACCAACTGCGCAACTGTAAAAAGATTAAAAAAAAGAACTTTCTCTAAAGATGTGTGGCTATGTGCAGCCAGAAGTGGACTATGGAATAGGAGATGATCCGAGAATCTTCTGATTGCAAAATCTAACTTCAAGTTAATGTAGCTGTTCACAGCCTAGTTGAGTAAGAGATTACAGATTTGTGAGATCTATTGGTTCAAATTTATTAATTACTAACTGTCTCAGAATTCCTCATATTACTGATTGTTTCGTGTGTGTGTGTGTGTGTGTGTGTGTGTGTGTGTGTGAAGGGAAATGTCATACAATGTCTAGAGTCTAGATAGGCAGTCTTAAGACCAAGGAGAATTGACTTTGTGTCTCTGGCCAAGTCACTTAATGTCTAAGCATTCTTGGCAACTATATAAGACTATAGGTTATAGAGAATATAATGACCTACATTGGCAGAAGGAGTTTACTCAACTGGGAATTCCCTATACCAGCAAACTCCCTGTTTTAGTCCCTAACTCTATGGTAGATAGGTAGGTAGAGAGAGAGGTAAAAAAGATTAAAAGAGAGCTCATAGACATAATTTTAAATTGATTAATGAAATAAATGAATATTTCTAACTTCATAGAATACGGTACGTATATACATACTAACATCTACTGCCTAATATATATGTGTATATGCTATAATGCATTTACAAATTATATTCAAGATATATTATAAGTACATTATAGCATACATTCTATAATGTTAAAATTATTTCTGTATATAACTTCTTGAAAAAACATTTCTTTGTATAATATATTCTGTAAAATTGAAAATTATGTCTGTGTATGAGTTGTTGAACATGATGTATCTGTGTGTGTGCATGCACGTGCATGCACGTACATATTATGGGTTTGGGGAATAAAGAAAGGGGCCAGTTAGTTTAAGAATACACATACATTCCACCTTCTTAGCATGCCTACCACATTCATGGCCCCTAGAGTCACCTCATTTAACTCTGAGTTTATCCAATCAGCCAAACATAAATAATTCAATCTGATCATTCAAACCTTCCTGATTTTTGTTGTTCCTTATTCTCCACAGCCAACATCATTTCAAAGTTGGCAAAACCAATTTCTTTTCATTCATTCCTAGCAATGCTCATTGGTTGATGATCTGGAACTTTGACTGCTTCTTTAGGGCCTTAATGTTATTCTATTTATACCCCAATTCACATTTTCTGTACAGACTTTCCTTTTGGTCAAGTCTCTGAGCACTACTTCATTCCTGTTTTTTAAAAGTTTAGAAAGGTGGGGCATTTAAGACAGGCCAAGGAAAATGTAAGTAGTTATATAGTAAGTCTTTGTATTATTGTAATGTAAAAAGCACTATACATTCTAGAATGCTGCTCTTCTCTCTCCAGAACTGATAAAGAAAAAAAAAAGATAATAAAATCTCATTCCAAATATTTTTGATATTTTATATACTTTTATAACATATACTTATATATTATGTTAATTAATTATATAGCAATTATATGATTATATAATTATAATATATTAATAATATACTTACATACACACACATATATATGTATACACAATTTGTAAATGGGGCCTATAAGGCCTAAGTCCTACAATGCCTGCAAACATCCTAGGTTATGTTCATATCTTATTACTGTCTCATTTGTTTGTATCTGTTAAGTCATTTTTAAAAATGGCACCATTTCTATATATTTTCAGTAATTTTAATTGCATGTACTTTGACAGTGTGGATACTGAATTTTCCTTTTTTTCTCTTTGCTTTGCCCACACTATGAAAAAATAAATAGGATACCCTGGGTTACCTCAAAATAACTCTGACTTTAGGTACATACAATCATACTGAAAATGTTAATTTACTATTCTGGTCTTATTTCATTGCTTCTAAATAATGTGGACAGAAAAAAATTATATTTAAAAATTATAAACACAAATTCATATATATATATAACAAACTGTCTTTAGATGGCATTATGGTGTTTGATTATTAAGGCATACTAAAAAAAAAAACAAAAAAACAACTCCCTAAACTATTTACTTAAATTGTCAAACTGGTTTCCTTTTGGAATAGCCTTTAGGAATTTCTTGAGGATGCTTTAATGCTGGTTATTTTGAGACATCATTATTTGAATAAAGTGATCCTGTAAGAATGAGAGCTAAGATACTTTTGTATGTCCAAATATGTGTGTGTGTATGTGTGTCTTGCTCAATCACAATGTTTCAGACAACCCATTCTGAACTCTAAGCGATTCATTAAAGAAACACTGGCAATTCCTTCTTAGCTAGATAAGGTAGCAAGACTTAAGTTCACCTTCCATCTATGACACATACTAAGTGGGTTACTCTAGAAAAGTCCTTTCACCTCTCAGTGTCCCAGACAGCTTTCTATGCCTATCAGATGCATAAAAGTTGTTGGTTTTCAATGATAAAATGAGTTCCCTTAAAAGGGAATTTCCTGAAATGAAGTCATAAGGCCAGACTAAAACAACAATTTTACCTTAAGCTTAGCAAATACTTTTGTGTCTATTTCTACAAGTTACACTTGTCAAAAGTAAAGTAAATCACAAAGAAACAGATAAAGCACAAACACCACCAAAATATCTAGGCTTTAAGAAGGAAAAGAAAATTCATAAGCAAATGCATTGTATGCCTTGGTGAGCTTTTCTGAATATAGGGCTTTTTTGAGATTTTATTAGAACAGATATGTTTTCATTAAATGACATCTAATAAATTTCATAAAGATATGAAGAAATTAGAAAATACCAGAAATGAAAATAAAATTACTTAGAAATAATAAAAAAAAATAATGTATGACTAGAGATGGGGGTCAAAAAGCTGTGAGAATAAACAAGAACAAGACACTCCGCCACACTGCATTTTTGAAGAGAGGAAAAGGTGGAATCACTTTATTATTCATAAGATCACAGGATCTTTGATTTAGTACTAGAAGAGGCCTTAAAGATAATGAAGTCCAACACTTTCATTTTATAGATGAGGAAACTGAGCAACAGTTTAAGTGATTTGCTTAACTTTACAAAGAAAACAAGAGTTCTGATTTGAACCAAAGTCCCAGATTCTTATTGTACACAATTATGTTTTGGGTAATAATATTTAAATTCTGGTATATCCGAATCCCTGTGATAATGAGCCATGTTATAGCTGACCACTGTTTTTAACCCCTCCCCCTAATAAATTCTGTTCCTCTAGATGAGAAGACCAATGTTCATAATGAGGTCAGAACTAAGTGGATTTAGCTTGTAATAGCATGGTCAATTTTTTTTTTGCAGTCTTTTGTATGTTTCATACACATTATCCAAAAGTTTTTATTGATGAATTATTTTCATTTTGTAAGTAAATGTTAACTATTTTGATGTATTCATGTTACATAGCATCTATACATATGTCTTTCTAAGATCCCAATTCACAAAATCTCTTTGGCATAAGCATGATAAATTAGAACCCATCTAATTTTTAATGTGCCTCATTTAAGTCCACTCCTTTTTAATATACATTTTCATGTGTTTCTTTCTTTTTTTAAGTATTGGCTTGTGACTTTATTGGCATAAAGAGTTACTAGTATGGAAATTCCAACCAGGGATGCAATTGTTTTACAATGTATTAGCATTTATTAAATTCTTACTATGGGCCACAAATATGCAAACAAGTGGAATAGTCCTTGATCTCAAGGAGCTCATATTCTAATCGAGGGAAATAATACATAAAAGAGAGTTCAGTTTTCTTGGTTGATGGAAAGTTTCAAGAATCCCAAGATCACACAGTGACAGGATGAATAGAAAGACTGAGAGATACTTAAAAGCCATTATTACAACTAATGACTAGGTTAGTCGGAGAGAATATTAGGATAAAGTGACAGATGGTAAACTTCATGGTCTTTCATCTTATTGAAAGGATTAGACTTCCAGGGGATACTGTTGAAGGGATCAATAATGTCACTTTTCTCACCCATCCTATTCCATGAGGTATGGGTAGCCAATGATCAGGAGAGAGATCAAAGGACAGGCAAGGGGGAACAATGAAGGAAAGATGCCATTGTGGTATTTGCTTAGAGTACTAATGATGAGGCAAAGACTTTGGGAGCCCCCTTGTGATCTCCTTGAATCTTCCCAGGGAAGGCATTTGAGTAAGGTCCCTGGACTTAAGTTGTGGCTCTGCCCAAGTCTTTAGTCCCCCTTTGTTCCAACAGTTCCCATCTTTGAAATGGCCTGGCCCATCATTGTCTGTGGTCTCCAGTTAGCCTCCAGCGATTTCCCACCCTTAATCACTCATTACCAGAGTCTGACCTCATCTGACTCCTCCTGAAGACCCTTCCCAAACTCCTCCTCTAGACCACCCCTAGATTCCTCCCACAATTTTTCTGTATGTAAGGTCCCATCTTCCCTCTATGTGGTATGAGGGAGCCATAGAATGACCTAGAAGAAGAATGCAAATGCTAATCCTGATTTACTTAAAGTAATTTAATTGATGCAGTTAACATCTATTCAACTATAGAGAATAACATTGTTTCTGAAATGATTATAGCTATAGTGGGGGGTGGAGAGGAAAGAAGCCTTTATCACTTGGGAAGATAGTACTCCTTGCTATAGATTCCTTAATGTTCAGAAGATGGAAGAAACTTTATCAATTGGGGGAAAAAATTGTACCTTGTTTTCTGAAATAATATCCACAGTGAAAGAAAGTTCCAATGATCAATTAGAAAAAGAATAATTGTTTTACACAGTCTTCTTTTTGTTCATAAATGGCCCAGATAGTGAATTGTTTATCTTGAAACACTATTTTGAAGATTATTATAGGATTCAGAGACTTGTTGAGCGCAAGTTATTATCCAATGTTTGAATCATTTTTTAAAACTATGTTTCACAGAAGAACATTTTAAGGTGAACACCTTGAAACCATTTTTAATATCCCTTTAAACCACATAGAATATCGAGTTTTATCAAATAATGTTAAATATTTAGCGTAAAACACTTAAGCAAATTTAAATTGTTTTCCACACTTAAAGAAGGAACTCCCTTCAGGTAATATTAGATGGTTAACATTTTATAAAGAAACCTATTTGGGGGTCTCAAATAGAGGATTAGCTTTAGCGAAAAGGGAAACATATTGTAGTATGATTTTGAAAGTTTCAACACATTCGTGGGTTGTTAACTACACTGGTTATTTGAAGGAGTGGCCCCTTCAGTTTCAGAATTGCTTGGTATTATATACATTGAAATCACTTCAGATATTAATTAGTGAAAATGAAACCAGCTCACACAAATAGATTTTTTTTCTCTGAAATCATCAATTGTCATTCTATGAATACAATCCTGAATGCATAACCAACAACAGTTATCCTGTTCATAAAAATTTATTTAATGAGAAACCTGAGATTACACTGCTTTACTTTGTAGCAATCAAATTTTGCATTCCCTCGATATATATAAACCTTTTTGAAATGATTAAATTTGCTTGTGTTGAAACAGTAATGGCCTATAATTTTGAATAAACATGAGCAGTTAAATGGAATGATTGTTTTATGGAAATTACTTTGGCGAGGGCCCAATTTTTCAGGGTACTGTTATTAGGTAAATTTAAATAACTTTTAGCTAATAATTACATTAAACAACAATAGAAATACTGTAATAAGTCTTCCTTGAATTAAACAAGAAAGTAATTACCAGTGAATTAAATTAAAACTTGAATTTTGTCTGACATTATCCCGTATCCTCACACGTTTTCCCCAAACTATTTCTTTGATGGCACTTCAGAACTTTTTGAAAGTTACTTTGTTTTTGGTCACAAAGCATATTTATTTTCTTTAAATTTCAAATAAATATATTGTCTAATGGCTTCTGAAACAAAATAACCTTGAATTTGTATGAAATGTGTAGATAAGCATTAGTTGGAATAATAGACTTTTCCAATACTGTGATAAAAAAAAAAGCTTATGAAAACATAGCATTGCAAGTAAAAAGGGATTCAATAATGAGACTCAGATTCTGGTCCCACCTCTGATACTAACTAGTTCGGTGACTTTAGTTTACCTAACCTCTCCCAATATCATTTTCTTAATTCTGAAAATAAGGGCAGTTTCTTTCTTTCTTTTGTCTTTCTTTCCTTCCTTTCCTTCCTTCCTTCCTTCTTTCTTCCTTCCTTTCTTCTTTCTTTCTCTCTCTCTCTCTCTCTCTCCCTCTTCCTTTCTTTCTATTTAGCATTTTATTTTCCCCCAGTCACATGTAAAACTAATTTTCAACATTTTTTTAAATTTTGAGTTCCAAATTCTCTCTCTTGCTCCCTCTCCACCATCCCACTCCTTCCATTGAGAAAGCAAGCCATTTGATATGGGTTATACATGTGTAGTCATGCAAAAGCATGTTATGAAAGAAAACATAGTCCAAAACAAAACAAAAAAAAGAAAGAAAGCAAAAATGGTATGCTTCATTCTGTATTCAGACACCATCAATTCTTTCTTTGGAGATGGATCGCATTTTTCATTGTAGTGTCTACATTCAAAGTTGTCTTGGATCATTGTACTACTGAGAATAACTAAGTCATTCACAGCTGATGATCTTACAATATTGCTGTTTACTTTGTACACAGTACATTTCACTTTGCATCAGCTCATGTAAGTCTTTACAAGTTTTTCTAAGAGCGTGCTGTTCATCATTTCTTATAGTACAATAGCATTCCATCACAAACACATGGCACAGTTTTCTAAGCCATTACCCAATTGATGGGCATGCCCTCAATTTTCAAATCTTTGCCACCAGAAAAGAACTGCTATACATATTTTAGGTCCTTTTAAATTTTAGGCACTACATACATATGTCCTTTTCCTTTTTTATATCTCTTTTGGGATATAGACTGAATAGCAGTATTGCTAGGTCAAAGGGTATGCATGGTTTCATAGCCCAATAAGGGCAGTTTCACAAGATGAAACCCTCAGAACTTTTTTATTTTAACTCTAAAAGTCTATTCTACTGTGAATATTCCATAATAAAGAAAATGCAAATAATGAAGAGATGATACTAGAATGTTACATTTATTTAAAGGTACTGTCAGCAATGCCAAAATTCATAATTAACTGGCAAAAAGACAGTAAGGAGTATTCTAATGCTACACTAGAGAAAGAGATCAAAAAAAGTATGAGACTGCTGCTCAAGGTAGATAGCGTGATAATGAAAGAAAAAGAGTAGGCAGAATTACACAACAGTTATTTTACTTGTTTCCCTGTTAAGTAAACTAATCTTTGGACTAAAACACATCATGAAAAAATGAATCAGAGGTAACCAGACCTCAAAATAAATAGGGAAATAGCACCTCATTGTGCCTTCCACTCCCAACTCACATTTTAGCTCCTTTAAAGGAGAAATTCTTTTAACCATTTGTTTCCCCACCATTGTAACAGCAAACACCTTAGCATATCCAAGATGGCTGGTAGCATAGGTTCTTTGATCTGCTTTTCTAAAGGAAAGCAAGTCAAAAGGGGTTAACAACATTACTTTAATCAAACACACATATCATTTATTTAGTTCAGGGTAAAAAGTCAGCATCCTGAACTTCAGAAAATACAAACAGAAATTAGAAGCAGAAAAAAAATACAAAGAGAGAAAAATAACACAATTCAACAGACCTACAGATAGGGCTTCCAGCTGCCTCACCATTACATACATACATAGTTAGTTACTGGGGAGAAGAACACCAACATGTGGGTGTTCAAAGGCAGGGAGCTCCTTAAGGGCTACCCAGAGTCTCATTTGGCCAAATCACACAACTCTTCCAATAAGTGAGCCCCAAAGCAAAACCTTACATCAAAGTATAAATATCCTTCATTAGAGTCAGAGGACATCACAACCTTTGTGACCCACTGCCTAATTACAAAGTAACAAAAGGTGTGGGCCTTCCTGAAAAACAAGACTCCTCTAAGCAAGCTTTTCTTGTTGGGCTCCTAGTAAGGTCCATTAAGGGGCACGGAAGATCTTCAAATTCCCTTACTATTACAAAAATTCAGCACAGTGCTTGGCATGTGAATTAATTGCCATTCATTCATTTAATTTTTTGGCTAAACTTAATGAGTTCAAGGCTCTAGCCAGGAAAAGCAACAACAATAACATGAACAAGGTATTTGAAGACCTAATATATTATATTGCTATGGCATTGGCAGTAATCTTTGAAATATAATGGCAGATGAATGAAGAAAATACTTTTAATGTCTTCATTATTCCCATTAATTGGAACCTAGCTGTAATACATGAGCAAAAATCAAAATTATTATTTTACTTTACATTTTATTTTCAAGTAATATCAAATATAGCATACAATGAATGAACTAGAAATTTATCTGAATAAATACAATAAAAAGGAAGTAATCAGTTGAGTGGTATGTTATGTGCATTACAACAAAACATTTTATAAACCACTTTATCTGCTGGCATAATAACATCTTAAAATATACTTTGTACAACATTAAGGTAAGCTTCTGGAAATTATTACATTATCCAAAACAGCATATGCGATCAAATCAAAACTCCAGTTAATAATTGAATTGGAGAAGAAAAAAAGACATTTTAAAATGAATCCTTAGGGCAAGATTAATCTAACAACAATAGTCTATAGAAAATTATAGCAAATTATCTGCCACCTGTAAGTTCTTTAATTTTATTTTTTTTATTTTTTTATTTTAAATTTAATATTTTATTTTTTCCCCAATTATGTGTAAAAATAATTTTAACATTCATTCTTCACATTTTGGGTTCCAAATTCTCTCCCTCTCCCCATCCTTCCATTGAGAAGGCAAGGTTATACATGTGTAGTCATGCAAAACATATTTCCATGTAAGTCATGCCGTGAACAAAAAACACAGACAAAAACAATCCTGAGAAAAATAAATAAAGTAAAGAAAATTATCTTTCATCTGCATTCAGGCTCCACCAGTTCTTTCTCTGGAGGTAGACAGCACCTTTCATCATGAGTTCTTCCAAATTGCCTTGCTGAGAATAGCTAAGTCTTCACAGTTGATCATTGTACAATGTTGCTGTTACTGTGTACAATGTTTTCCT
>JAQQSU010011222.1:0-12226 GCA_028627135.1 Pseudochirops cupreus
ATATATATATATATATATATATATATATATATATATATATATATATATATATATATATATATATATATATATATATATATATATATATATGTTTTTTTTTTACCCAAGTCAATATTAAAAAAAAAAACAACAACCATATACTTCTGAACATCAATGGACCTGTGATCTGTCTCATTAATGTGGCTATTCTTTGCAATAATGTAGACTGTAACTCCTCCACGCTTCCTCATTTTGTGCAACATTCATCCACGTTACCTCATAAACTTGTTACAGAAGATCGATGTGACATGCTGAAGGTCCTCCTTGAGTTTTCTTGATATTGTATAGATAAAAGTGGATCTTTTATCTCTGTTCACTGCTTACTGGTTGTCACTAGTGAGATTCATTAACACCCTAAAATAGGTAAATGACCAGAGTTATAGGGAAGAGCAAGAGAAAAAGAAAACCCTACTTCTTTCTGTCTCTATTTAGTTTTGCCGTCTCTAACTATCATTTGAATGGCAAATACTTAGATTTCCATTGAAACTTTCAGGCCTGGGCCAGGCTTGAGTAAAAATAAAGGCATCCATGGGTGTTCTAAGCCTTAGCAATCCAAAAGATAATTAAATAGGGGCAGATAGACCACTCATTTGCAATAGATAGTCTAAGAAAATTGCCTGGGACTTTGAGAATTAAAATGACTTGCCCGTGATCTCATACATTGGCAAAATGATTACCAAGATGTAAGGTTCACATATATGTAATCATATTAATTTGAAAAGCAGTTTATGATAGATAATTCTTGGCATCCTACCTCTAAAACTCACCACTTAATATCCCCTGGGCCTCAGTCAAATCTCTAGGACCATAAGTAAGAGATGTGATATAATCTGGTTTTTAGAGGAAGTAACATCACAGGTCTTTGACATATTGATGTATTCTGAGCATCAAAGAGGTCAAATAAATCAGCATTATAGTTTGGCTTTAGAAAATCATCATATTCCTGAAACGTTATGTATGAATTTGATTTTTGTAAATCAAATTATATTTTAATGTTAGTATTTTTAGCATTCTATGCGATATGTTTGTGAAGTGAAAAATCATTTTAAAAATTAAAGAATCATTTCCAAATTCTTCTTTTTATTGGAAATAAAGATTTTCTATTAGGTTTATTTCAACTCTATTGGATTTATTTGAAGTTAGGTAAGCCTGCACATGTGCCATTACAGAGCCGAAGCAAACAAGATGCAGAAAATAACTCGCCCAAGGCCTTGTTTTCTGATGCCTAGTATTCACGATCACTTTATGTGATTCTTTGATCAAAACTAAATTAGTAACAGCACTGCTCTAAGTGCTATTCAAAAGTTAAAGCTCAACCAGGATAAAATAGAGCTCCATTATAACATTATTATTGGGGGGATAAGATGAATGCTAACTTTATAGGCAAACTGTGTTTTTAGACTTATGTGGAATGTTTTGATTTAACATGACAACCTGTTGTGTATACAAATTCACGTGTTTATGACTTACTTTATAGTACAATTCTCTTCTATCATATGTGGCATCAAAGAGGCTATAATAAAAGAAATAGCACAAATGAGATACTTATTTTGGGAGGCAGTGTGGCAAAGTGCAAAAAGGGCTGGATTTGGAGTCAAAGGACCTGACTGCAAAATCCTAACTCTTCTACTAGAGACATTTGTGTGTGTGTGTGTGTGTGCGTGTGTGTGTGCATGTGCACATGTGTATATATGTGCACACACATAGTATATGTATTGTGTGTATATGTGTGCACATATACGACATGTACATATATACATGCAAATTGTAACTCCTCCATACCTCCCCATATTGTACAGCATTCATACATGCTCCCCCATAAGTTTGTCACAGAAGAGTCACATGACATGCTGAGGGACTTTCTTGAGTTCTCTTGGTATCATGTAGACAATAGTAAAGCACGAATGCTGTCTACTGGTTGTCTCTAGTGTTTATGGGTGACATCTTAAAATAAGGAAATGACCAAAGAGTAAGAGTAAGTTAAGATTAAGAGAAGAAGAGAAAACCAAACTTTTTCTGTTTTTAGTTAGTTTTGCTGCCTCCAACTATCACCTCATCCATAATGTGGATTTTAATTGCTTAGAACTTGCATACCTATATACAGACATATGTATTTATAATTACATTATCATAATGGGTATATATTTGTGTGTAAAGCCAAGCACAGGCAGCTTTCCAGAGGACAGCTGCTGTGAACAGCTTTTTAGGTTTTGATTACACAGTATAATGAGAACACTCTATTTATTCCATAACAAATCAGAGCAAAACATTCACAGAAATCAAGGTACAGCATTCACAAATACAGCATTCACAACAACTTATCACAGAAAATGTCCACATAGTTTCCACCACAGTGGTCACAAAGTTTTCAACAAAGAACAATTATTTAGTAACTCAATCATTCAATCATCCTTAAGAAGGTTTGCCTCCTTAATGAACACAAAGTACAATAGTCAAAGTTTTCCACTCATGGGGCACACTAAGTTAACTCAATCAGTCACTTATTCAGTTATCAATCACTAAGTACAATCATTTAGTCAATCAATCATTCAATCAACTCAATCATTCAATCATCTTTTACCATTCACTATTCAATCATCAGAAAATATGCAGACCCTCCACCCCTAGGTCACTAGTAAATTTACAATTTTTTGGTCAGTACACAGTATCCAAGTAAAGTCTTCTTTCAGCTTGACTCAGGATGGTTTCTTGGATTCCCTGGATCCCCTCCCATGGTCCCATCCCTACCTGCATTCATCGAACTGTCACCTGGGTTGAAAAGCAGACAGCTCCCAGTTCCTTGCCCAGCTCTCTGTGAAGTTCCTGCTCCACATTGGAGCTCACAGTGTCCAGTCCATCTCAAATCCTTCACAGTCTCTGTTCCTGGAAAGTCAAGGCTTAACAAAGCTACCAACAGGTTCATACAAAGTACCAGCACTACAGTCATGCTTCCTCAGTCTTCAGCAGTTCTGGCTAGCCCTCAGACTCATCAGAAGTTTCAGCTGGTTCCCAGAATCAAAATCACTCCATCCAGGTTCTCCAAATCAAAATCATTCTCTCCAGCTGGGGGTAGGGCTTTCCTCTTCAGCCTCCTCGGCTCCTCTTTAGCCTTCCTGGTGACAGCCACTTATGCTTCCATGAGGCTTGTTCCAAAAAGATCTGTCTCTCCCTTTCTGGGTTTTTCCTTATATACAGTATTGCCCTTCCCTGTTCAGCCCCTTCCTGTTACATCAGCAACAAGAGACAGGAGTTCATACCTTCTTTTTCTTTAACAGAGGCTTAATCTGGACTAGGTGCTAAGTACCTCTTAGCTTAGCAATACAAAAGGAACTTCAAATCTTATTACTGTTACAATGTGTATACACACACATATACATACATCACAGAAAAACAGATATAATATATATATATATATATATATATATACATATATATACATGTGTATATATGTGTATGTGTATGTATGTGTGTATATGGAGTTCTGCTACAAATTTACCTGTAGGACCTCAACCAAATCACCTAACCTCTCTGTAAAAGGACAGGGTTGGAAGAAATCTAGCACTAAAGCTTATGAAATAAGCTAAGTCAGTAAGAATTTGTTTTGAGCTGTATAATAGCTCCAGAAGGAATTGCTACTACTACTACTTCTTCTACTAATACTATTGCTACTACTACTGCTACTAATTATTACTGTTAAATTTGGTTAAAATAAGTTTTAAACAAAGGGCAAGTTCTTAGTTAGTAATATACAGCTGTTCTAGCTACATAGGGCAAGGCAATTGAAACAAAGGTATAGAAATAGAATTGGGCAGAGACTAGAATTAAGGAAATAAATGGGAACAATTACTTTTCATAATATCATTATGCTTTAAACAGGTGAGGATCAAGGGCTCCAGTTTGTTGAATTAGGAAACCACTGTTAATTGTCCAAGTCATCTAGATATAAGCACCAGAACTAAATGAGTATATATTTATTAAGTACTTACTATGTGCCATCTACTGGGTTAGACCCTGAAGATGCAAGTATAAAGAGTGAAAAATCCCTACTCACAAGGTATTTATATTATAGTGGGAAATAGCAAGTGTGTACACATACACACACATACACACACACATTTGAGCATATCTCTTAACTACTGTTTACCTCAATTTTTTCAACTGTATAATAGAGCTAATTATATCACCTACTCAACATGGTTATTGAGAGGATTAAATGAAATAATATTTGTAAAAAGCACTTAGTGCAGTGCCTGGCACATAGTAGGTACTATATAAGTGCTTATTCCCTTCTTTCTTTATATAGCATAAATGTAGATATGTCCAAAGTAGTGGGATAAAAAGTATTTGGAGAGAGAGGTTACTAGCAGTTAAGAGAATGAAGAAAATCTTCATGTAGAAGAAATTGCTTAATCTGTATCTCAAAAGAAGAGAGACTCTATGAGGTGGAGGTCAGGAAGGAATGCATTCAAGATAAAGGGGATGACCATTGCCAAGGCATAGAATAAGGCAATGGAATGTCTTGAGTGTGAAAGAGAGAATATTAGATGGCTATTACAGGAGTAGGGGTAATATCCAAGGACTCTAGATAGATAATTTGGAGTTGAGTTGTTTAGGCTTTTAAAGCCAAATAGAGGAGTGCATATTTGATCTCAGATGCAATAGGAAGTCACTGGAGTTGAATGGGGAAGTCATGTGCTCAATTCTATGCTTAAGAAAAATTACTTTGGTAGCAATATGTAGGATTGACTGAAGTTGTGACAGTTTTGGGACAGAGAGGCTGTTGGCGGCTTTTGAAATAATTTTGGAGGCTGTTGAAATAATTGAGATGAGAGATGATAAGGTCTTGAGTTAAGATATTAGCCATGTGAGTAGCGAGAAATCATAAGAACCAGAAGATGATGTGAAAGTAGAAACATCAAGATTTGCTAACTGATTGAATATGGGTAGGCTATATAGATCTAGTAGTCGTTGGTATAGAAATGATAGTTAAACCTGTAGGAGCAAATCATGTTGCCAAGAGAGTCAGTTCCATGGGCAACATGAACAGTTAGGAGGCATGGTTGAAATGATAAGCCAGTAGAGGAGACTGAGGAGGGTAAAAAGTGAATCAGAGAGCAGGGGCATGAAAACCCAGGAAGAAGAGATTATCCAGGAGGAGAATGTAGTCAACTGTGTCAAATGCAGCACATAGATTGAGAGTAATTAGGACAGAGAAAAGACCATCAGATTTTGCAATAAAGAAATTCTTGATAACTTCAGAGAGAATAGTTTCAATTGTTCTGTTGAGGTTGGAAGCCAGATGGCAAAAGGATTTTAGAGTGTGTGATAAGAAAGACAGTAGAGGTGGTGAGTGTAGAAAACTTTTTTTTAAAAAGGAGTTTGACTGAGAGAGGGAGGAGTGATGTATGAAAAATAGCTTGAGGGAATGCTATAGTCTAGTGAAGAAAAATTTGGGCATATTTCAAGAGAGTGGAGAAGAAGTCAGTTAATAGGGAAGATTACAGAAGGAATCAATTGATGAGAGAGTTTAAAGATTTGAGAGAGAAGGATTGATTAAGAATTCAATATGCTGAAAAAGACAGCAGAGGGTGGAATCAAGTACATATTTAAAGGGGCTGATCTTGGCAAGGAAAAATCTCTTTGTTAGGGACTGGGAGAAATGAGGAGTGTGGGGGATAATGTCAAAGGGTTTGGAGAGATAAGAAGATGATAAGATGGAGCTAATGTCTAATGACTTCACTTTTTTAAAAATAAAAGCAATGACCTTGATTGAGAGGGAGTAGAAAGTAGCTTTGAGAGTTTGAGAAGGGAAGAGAAACTTTGGAATAGCTTCCATGGGGAATGAGATAGGGAATCAGGTAGGGATAAAAGGTCTACTTTTGTTTTAGCAAGGGCCCAGTTTAGCCTAACATGAATTTGTGAAGTTTCCAAGTAATCATGGTGGTTGGACTTTCTCCTTTACCTTTGCACAATTGTGGATGAGTAGGAACGGAGGAGACAGATGGTGGGAGTAATTCAGAGCTGAGGTTTAGCAAGAGAAGAGTAGGAATAGGACAAGGTGGCCATAGAAACTATGCTTCCCAATTACAGTTGAATGTTTTCTTAAATTTATTATTCTATCAGATAGTCCCATTGTGTAAGATTATGCTGCATTAACATCCCCACTCACATTCCAATCATTGAATTAGTCAAGATATAATGAGTTTATTTCAAACCTTATCTTCTCCCTTCAAGGTCCCCACACCACTTTCCTGTTCTCTTACATGAAGTAGATGAATTTGTCTCATGATAAAAAGACTGTAAGTTAAAGTAATAAGAGCATTAGACAGTACTGTGCATCCAAAGCTGCATTGTAGTAGAAATCTTAATTGAAAAGCATGGATTCTGTTTTCAAGTCAAAGATGTTTGAGTTTAACCAAAATGAAACCTTTTAATTCCCCCTTTACTGCTTTTACAATGTCCATACACATTCTCTTATCTCCAGTCTCAAAGGAAGAAGTCGTCATCCCTCTTGCTAAGGTAAATGTTTCCACCTGTACCCTTAATCTCACCTTCTTTTAGTTCCTCTCTTACTTTGCAATGTCAATGAATCTTTATTCTACTCACCTTTACTAGTCCTTTTCCTGGATCTACAGGCATGCTCAGGTCTTCTGAATCCCTAAAACAAAAGGGAAAAAAGGGACAAAAAAATACAAAGCCAAAAATAATCCTTAGACATTCCCATACCCTCAAGTTTCATCCTATAGGTCTCCTTTTCTCTACTGCTGTCTTCTAAAAAAAAAAATTCCATTCACTACCTCTACTTCTTTACCATACAAATTTGTAACTAGGGTAGACAACTTAGACTTTAGCCCACTAATATATTTCAAAGAAGTCTTGTCAACACTTTCAGTTCTTCAGTAGCACAAAAAATAACCGAGTTTAACCTTTAGCTAACAAGAATAATTAGTTAAAATAGGAGTCTGTCAGATGACAGCTTCCACCTACCTGGTGGTTGCATTCCAGATAAGATAGACTGAGTAAATTTATGGTGACCTTGCAGTGAACTTGAGTGTCTGACGCTCCCTCTCATCTGGATTGATGACATACTATATTTTGCTTGTCCTGGATTAAAAAACTTCTAGCTATGGCTCTGCTACCAACCATTTATTCTTTTTTTTTTTTTAACTGAAAATTTTTCAGGAGCCTTCCTATTTATTATTCATCCCTTGTGATCTGACTTCAGTACCTACTTTTTTCCGAAAATTGCCCTCTCCAAGGTCATTAACTGATCTTTTTGTCACCAAATCCAAGATGCATAGAGCTGACTTGATGATTCAGAATCCTGTTGACTGTGCTTGTCTGCCTTGACCAGAGAGCCAACCTGAGCAGTTTTGCAATTTTCTAGCTTAAGCAAACTGGTTGTCGCTATAATAGCTTAACACTTTATCAATACCTTTTTAATGGTGATTGTGAATGCCATTGCCTCATAAATTTGAGAAACAGATTTACTTGGGAGTAGAATGGTGAAGACTAGAATGGAAGCACCTTTAGAGAAGTGGTTTCATGTGAGGTATATTACTTCTGAAGAGATTAAGTCCTGTAGACCAGAGAGGTGAATTAGTGTAAGCATGAATTTTTCTTATGTACCTCCTTGCTAAGTTTCTCTAAGGTTGTGGTCAGTATCCTATACAATTATTATGTGTATTGGTCAGACAATGTGACCTTAGGTTATATGTGCACTATTATACTTTGATTATTCCTGCATTTGTTTTATATTAAGTCATAATGAAGTTATTATTATTCTTGCTTTTGCCTTATTAAGTTTATGTTTTATGTTTGGGTTAATGGTGATAGATTTTTATGTAAATGGGAAGCCCAAAGTTGGAATGTATCTTTCCTGCAGTAAAGTTGTCCCTAAGACACTGAGAGAATTTGAATTCTAACCACATGGTTGAGGTTCATTTCTGAGAATTCCAGAACTGCTGGTATGCAAATAGGTTGGGGGAGGCAAACTAGCCCATAAAGAGAGGAAGTGGCCATGGCATATATATTTAGATACTTGTATACAAACATATACACCAAAACATATATACATATGAATAAACAATTAAACAAATATATACATGTGTACATATGCATAAGCCATAAGAAATTCAATGTATCTGGTTTATATTCAGCTGTCTGACAAACTGGTGTTTACTCTTGCCTTTGTAAATGTCTATATGCCTAGGAAAATATTTGATTCACCTTTAGCAAACTTCCTGGTCTTAACGCTTTCAACACCTTTAACTCCCTACCTGGAGGTTCTTCAGATTCGCCTAGACACCTCAAGGGTGGGCAGAATATACAGTAAATGTGAAGAAAAAGAAGTTGGCCCAAGAAAAGAAACATTCCTGACTAATAAGAAGCAACTTGTGTGTATTCCTAATAACAAAAAATCCTTTGAACATCTTCCAGCACTACAAATATATGAAGGAATGAATCCAGTTCTGAGGAGTATTATTATTTCCAGTCTTCCTCCTTAACCCTGTTTTACTACATCTGGATGCATAAGACCCAGGCTCTTGCAGTAGGAGGAGGGGTAACTTATTTTGGAAAAAAAAATATGTATAGAATTGCAAGTGGAAAAAATGACTACTTGAGAAGAAATACCCAATAACATTATGCTAACAATGCATTATAGAGTATAAATGAAATCTTTTCTACTTGGGCCAAAAGATTCTAAAATTTAGAGCTAGAAGTAACCTAAGAAATGGTCAAGTTCAAAGCCTTCATTATGTCAAGGAAGAAACAGGCTCATAGAGGGAAAGTGATTTGTCCAAGTTTATCCAGGTAGTACACAATAGCAGAGCTGGAATTTGGACTAGATCCTCTGGCTCTACCCATTTTATCACACATTTTTAAACCCCGTTTAAAAATTGCCAATGACTTTCAGTTAATGTAGTATATCAAAATATTCAGTGAATTTGGAAGAGAACTGCCCTGGAAATCAGGAGACCTAAATTTGAATTCTGTCCCAGTCACTCAATCAGAATGTATATTCACCCCTACGCTTTCTCCCCAGCTCTAATCCCATATCCCTAGTAGACATTTCTAACCATGTATCGTGGCACCAATGTCAAACTTAACGTGTCAAAAATAGAATTCATTATCTTTTCCTCAAAATCTGTTCCTTTTCCTAACTACCCTATTTCCATTGAGGGTATAACCATTTTTTCTAGTTATTCGTGTTGGTAATCTAAGAATTGACCTGAATTCCTCTCTCTCTCTACCCTATCTCCCCCACCTCCACTTACCCAATTATGTGCTTACTTTTTTTTTTAACACCTCTCACATCCATCCCCTATTCTCTATTCATTTAGTCACCACTCAGTTTCAGGCCACTATCACTTCTCACCTACACTGTTGTACTAACTTCTCAATTAACTGGTCTACTTACTTTAAATATCTCCACTGGCTTTCTTTTGCCTCTGGGATAAAATACAAACTCCTATATTTGACATTTAAAGCATTCTCCAATATGACTCCTGTCATGCTTTCCAGACACATTACACCTTAATCCACTTCACAAGCTATGGTCCAGCTCTAGCAAAAATGGCCTTCTTGCTGATCCTCACATAGGTCATTAAATCTATGATCCCTGGGCCTTTGCTCCATGCTTAGAATCCTTTCCTTCCTCGTTACCACCTCTTAAAATCTCAAATTTCCCTCAGAGATCATCTCAAGCACCATTGCTTATGGGAGACCTTTCCTGATCCTAGGATCAGCTGCCATATCATCTACCCCACCCCGCCCCCATTCCCTTCTCATTCCCTTGGTCTTGCTTTATATTTATTTTGCATCTTTATCCTATAGAATACACACTTTTTGAAGGCAGAGATTGCTTCATATTCATCTTTGTATCCTTAGTGCCTAGAAAAACTTAAAATATGGTAGACCTTTAATCGGTGTGTATTGAGAGATAAAATAAGACCTCAGTTTCTCCATTTGTAAAATGGGGTGTTTGGATTAGACTTTCATTTAATTCAGTGCCGTTTATAAAAGTCTGAAACAAATATTGAGCTGTGAAAAGCATTTATCCTCTTTGATGTTACTATACTGTTAGAACACTTAAAATATGAAAAAGACAACATTTATTTTAAATATTTCAATAATATGCCTTCAATATGAGTAAATTTAAAAAAAACAGAACGTGGTTTTCAGTGTTTAGTAACTTATGCTGGTATCTTTTTTCCTTTTTTTTTAAATTTTCATTTAATTGACAGCTTTGTCGTGTAAGGATAAAGTATACTTATATTTATTTATAGTTCCTTTGGTAACTCTTATCTATTTGGCTTTGAATAACTTTTGACTATGAAAGTCAAATTTATACTAAGGACAAATGGAAGGAGGGCAATATTGACCTTATCAAAGAATACTTTGCTTAGCTGGATGATTCATAATAGCAATATTTTAAGTAGTTTTCTTTCCTAGAATCTTTTAAAAATGTGATTTATTTAAATTTGTTTACATACAGCTTTCCAGAAGCAGATTCACTACATAAAGGGGTATATGCTAGTATCTTTATTTGAAAGTGCTATTTGCTATAGAATACCATGACTTTTGTAAAATTATAAGCAAATTTATGACACTTGTTAATTCACTTTACTTACCCAAATTAGAATTTCACATAATGATTTAACTTGAGTATTATATTTTTGCAGGCAGATTGAAAGAGAATGTCTTTATAGATTGGTGTACTAGGCCAGGATTAGATTTAGCCAGTCATCTGAATTAGCTGAAATGAATTGTCTGATCTCTATGGTTGAAATGGCTATTGGACAGTTCTAACTGACTATGAAAATCATTGAAAGGAAAGACAGGACCAAGCTATATATAGTTCAAAGATAAAACATAGATCTGTGAAGAAAGGACTCACTAAAGAAAAAAAAAAGTCATAATTTAAAATAAAATAAAATTCAGGAGACACAGAGGGAAGGGAATAATCTACTATTTGCCAAGAACTGTACTAATATTTACAAATATTATTTTGTTTGATTTCATGTATAACCTGCTTAAAAATACACTATTTTAAGGAGTTTTACTCATTAATGTTATACAAATAATATATGTTACATATTGGTCTTATATAACATGGATACAAACCACATTTTTAAAAGAAAGAAATTGTTTCTTTTGGTTTTTAATTTTTTAAATTAATAACTTTTGTAAGAATAACTTTAATGTGGCATGTGTTAAAGCCAAAAGATAGCATGATCCACAGATCATAACTTCTAACTAAATAACAGGTGATAGTCATTTTTAGAAGCAAAGTAAAACCTTACTCATTAAAGAAGAGTTGGTCATGTCTTAGGCATCTAACAATCATTCCTGTGTAATATGCCAATTATGCTAATTTTTTAGAAATAGGCCCTTATAGAAATTACTTTTACCTTGGATTCATCAAACACTTATTCAAAAGCTTATTTAGTAGTAGTCATGCTACAAGTACAGAAAAAATACTTTCTTTTTTGGGATTAATTCATTCTAAATTGAGGTAAAAAAACAATTTTAAAATTGGAAGAACAAAAAAGAAAATTTGCATTTCCTTGCTGGTGAGTAAAAAACCAGAAAGTATATAAAGCTTGAAATTTAAGATTTTTACAGTGACCTGGATGCCACTTATAAATAAAAGTGACTTATGTTAACATTTGTTAAACATATGTTTGTTTCATGAAAATAATTGTTCTTAAACAGGAACAATCAGAATACCTAAGCTTGCTTGTTGATTCAGCTAAAAACCAACAAAGTGAGACTCAATTGGAACATCTGTTGTTTTGGTGATACTTATTGTCTTCCTAATTCAGAAGATCAAAGATACCCTCCCAACCAATATGTCTATGGCTAACCTTTTCTAAAAGATCAGTTATTCCAGAATGGCTTCAAAATTCTCTCTCATTTAATTTTGGTAAATAAAATGAGTCATTTCCATCTTTCAGTTACATCAGAGAATTGAATCTAAAAATTATCAAAATCGTCACTTAAAATGTCTGATGTGTATTTTTTTTAAAGTCATCAATTTGCTTTTTTTCTTTTTTCTTTTTGAATTTTATTATAGTTTGCATCATTCATTTCCACAAGATTTTGAGTTACATATTTTCTCCCCGTCTTTCCCCCGCCCACCACCCCAAAACAGCCATCCCAGTGTGTCCCCCCTCCCCCAGTC
>JAQQSU010011223.1:0-12226 GCA_028627135.1 Pseudochirops cupreus
CTATTCAATTGATCCTGTGCCTTCTGTCTATGTATACCTGTACACATATATACACACACACACTCACATATGTATTCATACGGACATATACCCTCCCATATATATATATATGTGTATATGTATACATATATGTATACATATATACATTTATATTCCCTTCAACTATCCTCATACTGAGAAAAGTTTCATAAGTTACAATTACCGTTTTTCCATGTAGGCATGTAAATAGCTCAACTTTGATCAGTTACTTATGATTTCTTTTCCCTGTTTACCTTCTCATTCTTTTCTTGCTTCTTGTATTTGAGTATTAATTCTTGTATTAGAATTTTCTATTCAACTCTGTTTCTTTCCTCAAGAATGCTTGAAAGTCCTCTATTTCATTGAATGACCATATTTTACCCTGAAACATTATACTCAGTTTTGCTGGGTAGGTGATTCTTGGTTTTAATCTTAGCTCCTTTGACCTGTGGAATATCATATTCCATGCCCTTTGATCCCTTAATGTAGAAGCTGCTAGATCCTGTATTATTGTGATTGTGTTTCCACAATATTTGAATTGTTTCTTCTTGGCTGCTTGTAATATTTTCTCCTTGATCTGGGAACTCCAGAACCTGGCTATAACATTCCCAGGAGTTTTCTTTTTGGGATCTTTTTCAAGAGGTGATTGGTGAATTCCTTCAAGTTCTATTTTGCCCTCTGGTTCTAGAATGTCAGGGCAATTTTCCTTGAGAATCTTGAAGGATGATTTCTAGGCTCTTTTTTTTTATCGTGGCTTTCAGGTAGTCCAATAATTTTTAAATTATCTCTCCTGGATCTATTTTCCAGGTCAGTGGTTTTTTCCAATGAGATATTTCACATTGCCTTCTATTTTTCCATTTGTTTGAATCTGTTTAATAGTATCTTGATTTCTCATAAAGTCATTAGCTTCCATTTGCTCCAGTCTAATTCTGAAGGAATTATTCTCTTCAGTGAGCTTTTGAAATTCTTTTTCCATCTGTCAAATTCAGCTTTTTAAGGCATTCTTCTCCTCATTGGCTTTTTGGACCTCTTTTGCCATTTGAATAAATGTATTTTTAAGGTGTTATTTTCTTCTGTCAGGTTGTTGACTCTCTTTTCATGCTTTTCTTGCATCATTCTCATTTCTTTTCCCAATTTTTCCTCTACTTCTCTTTCTTGATTTTCAAAATCCTTCTTGAGCTCCTCCATGGCCTGTAACCAATTCATATTTTTCTTGGAAGCTTTTGGCGCAGGAGTTCTGACTTTGTTGTCTTCCTCCTATTCCACATGGTTTGATCCTTTTTGTCCCCCAAAAAGGAATCTAAAGTTGGATGGCTGTGCTTGCTTTGCTTCCTTTGCTTGCTCATGTTGCCACTCAATTACTTGACTTTTGAGCTCTTTGCCACAGTAGAACTCTGCTTCCAGACAGGATGCTTTGTCCCTAATAGCTGGGGTTTTCACATCTGCTGGAGCTATAAGGAGGATGCCATCTCTGCAGCCCCCACAAACTCTGGCTCACTGGTCAAAAACCTCAGGACCACCACCCAAGACCACGATCCAGATCCAGGCAGGTTAAAGGAAAAGCAATTCTGAATGTTCACTTGGTCCCGCTACAATCTGCAGGCCAGGAGCTCTGAAGCAGCCACATGCAGGCAGCTGCAGGGCCACTGCACCTCCACCACTTCTAGTTCTGGGGGCAGGGACCAGACCCGCTCCTCTGTCCCCCCCAGTTCCAACAGAGTTCTACACTGACCTTTTACTTTTTCTTCAGCATTTATGGGTTGATAAGTCTAGAAACCACCACTGCTGCTAGTGATATACTTTCCAAAAGTCAGTTGCAGCCACTGGGCGGGGCCACCCTGGGGCTAAAACTGCGGCCTCACATGGGGTTGGGCTTGGCTCCCCGCACTGTGCTATGGACCCTTCCTTGTCCATCTGCCAGGCAGCCTTCAGTGAGAGATTTGTTCCTCTCTGTCACTTTGTGAGTTCTGTAGCTCTAAAGTTTGTTTAGAGTCATATTTTATAGGTATTTGAGGTGGTTATAGGGGGAGCCATGGAGTTTTCCTGCTTCTGTGCCGCCATCTTGGCTGTGCCCCCCATTAAATTTCAATAAATATAACCTATATAAACAAAAGTTCTTTGAGGATTCCTCAACAATTTTTAAGTGTGTAAAGGGGTCCTAGGGCAGCTTGGAGTGGATAGAGCACTGAGCCTGAAGTCAGAGAGACTCATCTTTGTGAGTTCAAACCTGACCTTGGATACTTCCTAGTTGTGTGACCCTGGGCAAGTCACTTACCCTTGTTTGCCTCAGTTTCCTCATCTGTAAAATGAACTGGAGAAGAAAATGGCAAACCACTCCAGTATCCCTGCCAAGAAAACCCCAAATGAGGCCACACAGAGTTGGACACAACTGAAATGACTGAATAACAACAACAATGGGGGTCCTGAGATGAAAAAGTGTAGAAACCCCTGCTGTGTGCTACCTCTGTAGGTCTTTTTGTCATTCACTGGTCAGATCTCTAGAGGTATAGATTTCCCAGTCTTCCTCATTCTCAGGGTTTTCCAAAGATTCCTCTCCAGAAGCAAAGTCTCGTTATGTTGGTACCACTTTAGCCCAGGAGGTAATGGTTCCCTACCTTTTAGTGCTCGGTAACTAAGGACCTTGTGCTCTGAGACTAGAGCCAGACCTTCTTTCTCAAAGACCATCCCATCTAAAATCAGTGATTTGCCTCTGGATCTTGAGAATATTGAGACAGTGACGTGGTGAATGACACGAGGTTTGCATTACCGAGAGGATGGTGGTATAGAACGTTAGCTTCTTAAAAAGCAAGGCTAGAAAGATCCATAGGTTTAGTTAGAGAAGGTATGGCCTATTTAAAACTGTCTTACTAATGGTTTCCTCTTATTTTTTTTTAATTTTTGCTTTTCTTGGGAGGGGAAGGCAGGGCAATTGGGGTTAAGTGACTTGCCCAAGTTTACTTGGCTAGTTTTAAGTGTCTGAGGCTGGATTTGAACTCAGGTCCTCTTGACGCCAGGGCTGGTGCTCTATTCACTGTGCCACCTAGCTGCCCCTCCTCCTATATTTTTTAATGCATAAACAAAGAGAGATCATGGAGTTTAGAACTGGAAAGGGCCTTAGACATCATGTATCCAACCCTATTTGTTTTACAGGGGAAGCAACTGAGACCCAAGGAAGTGAAATAATGTCTTTCAGGTAGTAGCAGGAGAGCCACGATTCAGACACAGGGCTCCTGTTTCCAAATTCTGTGCTGTTTCTACTATATTGATGTGTAAAATCAGCAAAATTCATCAGTCTGTCAGTATACCACCTGCTCACTGAGGAGGATTAAGGCAGGCTCCATCTTCACGGTCTCTTTCTCTATTTGGGACATGCTACGCACTGTTCTGGGCACTGGGGACACATACAAAAAAGGGAGATAATCCCTGCCCTCCAGGAGCCTACAATCTACCACACTGGAGCCATAGATGCTTATTTGGGAGATAGGAAGCTATCCGCAATCATGAAGCTCAAGAGCTTCCAGAGTATATGCCCCCTGGTTAACATGGCGGCTTAGACATTTAAGAAGAATTTTGCATCTGAGATAAAAGTAACAATGATAATACCTTAAATTTCTATATCACTTGACAATTGTCAAAGCTGTTGCATACATGACCTCCTCACAGTAACAATAATGACAGCTAACATTTCCATAGTGCTTATGAATGTCATCCCATTTGCTCCTATTCGTTTCTTTTCTTTTCTTTTGTTAAATTTTTTTTTTTGCTTTTTGGAGGGCAATTGGGGTTAAGTGAGTTGCCCAAGGTCACACGGCTAGCAAGTGTTAAGTGTCTGAGGCTGAATTTGAACTCAGGTCCTCCTGACTCCAGGGCTGGTGCTCTATTCACTGCACCACCTAGTGGCTCCTAACCTTTATTTTAATGATGATGTAGCTGAACCTACGTGATCTCCCAGGGCCACGCAGATTCTAGGTGGGATAGCTGGGTTTAGAGCTAGGTCTGCTGATGCCAGTTCCCAGGGTAGTTTCCCATATGCCACGCTGCTTCCTCTCCACAATGGGTTCCCCGAGAGAGAGATCAGAACAGGTGCATGTGGCAGGAGTTGTTACCTACATTAAGTAGCCTTTCTGTGGTTACACCTGTTACTGGTAATAATTCAACCTTGGCCACGCATCCAAACCCGAGGGATGGGCTGTGAGTTATATACTGTTTACTCACTAAATCCTTCCTCTTGTGGTGATCCCTGTGGTGAGTGGCTGCCCCCGCTTCTCAAAGACCATGGAAACACAAGTTCTAACAGATTCTGATACACAAGAGAGAGCCTGAGGGTAGACCCAGCTCCACAAACTGAGTGTCTGCTGTCCAAGTGCCAGTCTAGGTGTGGTCAGAGAGGCTCCCATCACAAGGTAGGGCATCAAGTGATGAATTATTTCAGCCACAAAGGAAATTAATAATCATAATAACAACAACTAGCATTGACATGGTGCTTGAAGGTTTACAAAGAGGACCATGGCATCAGGGAAATGGTGACATGACCTGCAGTTTACACAGCATCTCCCAAAGATTATTGCATTTGATCCTCACAAGAGCCCTGGAAGGTAGCACTATTATTCCCATTTTACAGATGAAGAAACCAAGGCAGAGATAAGTGAATTGTCCTCCTTGCGCACAACTAGAAGGTATCCAAAGCCATATTTGAACACAAGTCTTCAGGACTCATGGGCTAGTGCTCTTGCCACTATGCTGCCTAGTGCAGGAGCTGGAATCTTCATTGGGCAAATGAGAACAGACCCTGGTGGGCATGAAACCACAGATACTTGAGAAATTAAAGAGAAGATATGTTGTTCAAAGTCACAAGAGGGAATGTCATCTTTAAAGCAGGGGATTCTTTACCTGGGTGCCATGAATGTGGCTTATATTATATATTTAAATATATTTAAATAAATGTATTTTAATATAATTTGTCTCCTTGGGAATCCTATGTATTTTATTTTATGCATTTCAGACTATCGTTCTGAGAAGGGGTCCACTGACTTCAGCAGGCTGCCAGAGGGGACCACGATACACACAAAGATTATGAGCCCCTGGTCTAGAGAATTGCCCTTCCTCGAGGGTCACTGTATCAGCAAGCACCCCAACACACCCAGGGTGGCTGCTAGCACAGGTTCTTCGATCTGCTTTTCTAAAGGAAAGCAACTCAAAATGGGTTAACAATCTTACTTTAATCGATCAAATACCATTTACCTAGTTCAGGGGGAAAAGTCGGCACCCTGAACTTCAGAGAATACAAACAGAAGTTACAAGCAAACAGAAAAACAGATCAGCAGACGGCTTCCAGCGCCTGACCATCACATCAGTTACCTGTTCAGTTACCAGAGAGGGAAGCACCAACATCTGGGTTTTTCATAGCCGGGGGGCCCAACGGCTGCCCAGAGTCTCCTCTGGCCAAATCACACAACTCTTCTCAAAGTGAGCCCCAAACCAAAACTTCACATCAGGGCGTATATATAGCCTTCTCCTGGCTTGGAGAATGTCACAGCCCTCTGGACCCACTGCCCAATCACAAAGCTACAAGGCACGGGCATTCCTAGAAAACAAGCCTGGCGCCACAGGCTCCACGTGACCACATTCAGCCTATTAGGGAACAGAGTATACTTTCAAATATCCAAGGGTCCTCAGAGTCACGGAGCCACTTTAGCAAAGGGCCTAGGGGCAGGGAAGATCTTCAGATTCCCATAACAGTCACCTAGGAGATAAACCTGGGACTGTCAGAGCCCTAACCTAACACTGCTCCCTAGGCTTTTTAACTGTTGCAACCTGGGAGAGAGATGCCGAGCTGTCAAGCCCTGCTTCAGACAAGCACAAACAGTCTCATTCTGTCCAAACATGATATGATGGCGTAAACTGGGGCCATTTCTCTCTGGTCTTTACCTTGCTGGAAGCCTTCCCAGCATCAAGAGCAGTGATGACAGGCATCCTAACTGACGCACGGTGCCTTTCAGGAGGACTAAACCGCTCGGCACGGCCCATTTGCACAGTGTGGAGTCAACCTTTAATCAGGCTTTTTCCACCAGCTTCAAGGCTGGAGGCCAGCTGCCTTTTATGTTAGAGTGGTGAACCACCTGGGAGGGCCAAAGAAAGATCCTGGCAGCCATCTAAAGGAATAATCCCCTTTCTGCTCTCATGCTTCTGTGTAGAGATGTGAAGGTGTGGGTGGGAAGGTTGAGGAAAGAGCAGGTGGGGCAGCCCTGCTAATTGGGTGGGTAGGTGGCAGATAAATATATCCCTCTGTATAGCCATTACATTTCATGATTCCTTAGGCTACAGTTTCTGGTACCTTTGCAGAGTGCTTCTGGGGGTGCATTAGTGGATAAAGCAGTAAAGTTTGGGGAATACTGGCATCTACTGCAAGTGTTATAGAGGCTACTTAGTGGTGTAGCAGAAAGCGGATTGGTCCTGGAGCAGTGGTTCTCAACCTTCCTAATGCCTCAACCCTTTAATACTATATGTGGGTGTATCTGCATGTGGGTGGACCCACCTGGAGATGAATTGAGGAGCGGTGTCTCGATTGCTAAGACCATCCAAAATATGTGTTTTCTGATGGTCTTAGGTGACCCGTGTGACCCCTGGGAAAGGGTCGTTCAACCCCCAAAGGGGTTGTGACCCACAGGTTGAGAACCGCTGTCCTGGAGTTAGGAAGCCTGCCTCAGATACTTGGATGTGGGGGCAAATCACGTAATCTCTTTCAACATCAGCTTCCTTATCTGTAAGGATATAATAATAACATGTCGAATAAAGCAATAACATTTCAATTGGACAAACTAACAGGACCGACCTCTCAGGGCTGTTGTGAGCATCAAATGAGAAAATCTGCATGAAGGGCTTCGCTCACCTTAAATCACTATACGAACGCTAACTCTCATCGATGTTATTATCATTAAAGGTTTGTTCTAGTCCGTTGGAACAGACATGGGAATTAAAGGCTTTCACCAAAGTTAGGTCAGCAGTGCTAAAGAGCAATAGACCCTTATGAAAAATCTATATTTTAATTCACACAAGGAAAAGTGTTAGGCCTACTATGAGCTATGGATAAACAGGGACAACGAAAGAGAGGAGGTCCAGGATAAAGCACATCATTGGGTCCTAATCAGATATCCATTGGAAGATGGGGGAGAGATAGTTATCACTGGTCCTTGCATGTCTTTAAGCTTTGGAAGGAGAAGGAATAAGGTCCAGGGATGATCTTCAAGAGGGACTTGTTAAATGCAGCTAATGTTATTTTTTTGTTAATTCTTCCTAGTAGATAAATGCCATGCCCTATTCAATCTTTACCTCCATTCCAGGGCTGCTCATATTCTCTAGTAAAGGTTCATGGGTTATGGGCATGAATGAATGAATAAATGAATGAATGAAATGGTCTTCATTGAGCATTGAGTATGTGTGACTGTTGACTCTAAGTTCTGGAGATACAAATAGTCTGGAAACAGGGCCAGAGTCTAGGGGGCACTGATATTACCAAGGTTCTTGAGTTGAGAGTCCTAGGAAATCACTACAGAGTCTGAGGGGAGCTGATGGTTTGCCTTGCCTAGCACATGCCTCCTCCTATTTCTCTCTCAGCCTCTTCTAAATCTCCTTAATCTTAGTCCCTTCCTTCCGAGATTATCTCCAATTTATCCTGGATATAGCTCATTTATACACAGTTGTTTGCATGTTAGTTCCCTCACTAGATTGTGAATTTCTTGACAACAAGGGCTGTTTTTCCCCTCCTTTCTATCCCCAGGGCTTAGCATTATGTCTGACATGTGGTAAGTACTTCTCTCCCTGCTACTTCAGCTAGAGATGGGCAGAGCGGATCAACGGATGCATTTAGGAAAGATGGATGTATTATGTGCCAGGCACAGTACTAGGTGCTGGGGATACAAATGCCCAAATCAGGTAGTCCCACCTTTAATGAAGCTTATGTTCTATACCACCATCCTCCCAGTCACCCAACCCTAGTCATCCTTGACTCCTCATTCTCTCTCCACATCCAATCCGTGGCTGTCTTGTCAATTCTACCTTTGCAGCGTCGCTTCTAAACATCCCATTCCATCTGCTCACTTGTTCAGGCCTCCTCGCCTCACACCTAGACCATTGCAATAGCCTTCTGATTGGTCTCCCTGCCTCAAATCTTTCCATGCTAATGCTCCACTCAGCTATCAAAATGATCTTCCTAAAGCACAAATCTGACCGTGTCATCTTCCTAGTCAGTAAACTCCAGGGACTCCCTATTACCTCCAAGATCAACTAGAAAATCTTCTGTCTAACTTTGAAATTCCCTTGTTATCTGCCTCCTTTCTATCCTTCCAGTAGTCTTACAACTTAGTCTACTCTACTCGTGGGCTCTATGATTCAGTGACACTGGTTTCTTTGTTGTGCCTTACACAAAGTATCTCTTCTTTCTTCTCTGTGCCTTTTCACTGGCCATCCCTTATGCCTGGAATTCTCTCCCTCTTCACCTTCAGTTCCTGGTTTCCCTGGCTTCCTCAAATCGGCTAAAAACATCGCCATCTGGAAGAAGCTGCTCCTAAACCTCCTTAATCTTGTCCCTTCCCTCTGAGATTATCTCCAATTCACCCTGGATACAGCTCATTTATACACAGTTGTTCACATGTTGTTTCCCCCACTAGATTGTGAATTACTTGACAGTAGGGGCTGTTTTTTTTAATCTCCTTTCTATCCCCAGGGCTTAGCACTATGCCTGACACATAGGAAGCACTTAAATAAATGCTTGTTGACTTGACAAAATAGATTCAAAATAAATATAAGGCAACTTTTTTTTTCTTTTGGCAAATAATGCTAGGAGTTTTGGGGATCTAGAAAGGTTTAATGTAGAAGGTGGCACTTGATCTGTGCCTTGAAAACAAAGGATGCTAAGAGGTGGAGTTCAAAAGGGATAGCATGTGGGGCATGGGGAGCAGCTAGATCAAAGGACACAGAAACAGGAGATGGAGTATGACATGTGAAAAACAGCAAGCAGGACAGTTTGTCTGAAAGGGAGAGTATGGAGGAAGAAGAGGAGAGGGAAGGGGAAGGGAAGAATGAGGAAATGAGGGGAAAATGGAGGGGAGGAGAAAAAGGAGAAGAAAAAGGATGAGAAGGAGAGAAGAAGGAGGAGGAAGAAGAGGAGGAAGAGAAGAAGAAGGAGGAAGAGAAGGAAGAGGAGAAGGAGGAGGAGAAGGAGGAGGAGGAAAAGAAGAAGAAGAGGAGGAGGAGGAGGAAGAAGAAGAAGGAGGAGGAGGAGAAGGAAGAGGAGGAGAAGGAAGAGGAGGAAGAAGAGGAGGAGTATAAATGTTAGCTCTTATTGGGTAATGGTGATACAAAGATAGAAGCAGAATGGTCCCTGACCTACTCTGGCCTAGGGCCAGGCCACTCACCTCCTGGCCTCTTTGCTTTAGAGACTTCCCAGGGAGCCTTGCACCATTCCTATCCAGGCCACTCTCCTCTGACTTATTCCTTCCAATGACTTCTCCAGTTCTCTGGAAGCTATTCCCAGGCCTGGTCAAATTTGAACATTGAGTTCTTGCCTTCTGACCAGTCTGAGCCAGGTCATAGCTTTGGCTACTCTTGCCTAGTGTGAGGGAAGCCTCCAGGGCTTCTCAGGTCACAGCATCACCACCTGATAGACAGAAGGGGCCTTGGACAGATAAGCACCTGCCTCCCCTCAGTAGAATTCTCTCTCTACATTGACACTCCCTGGATTCAATCCTTAACGATTAGCATACCCCCAGATATATCAGATGAGGAAAATGAATGAATTGAGGATGACTAAGAGGTGGTGTTCTTTTGTGACTGGAAAGATGGCAGTGTTCTCAACAGAAATCAGTAAATTAGAAGGAGGATTAGGTTTTTGGGATAGTTCCACATACTGGTGAAATCCTGCTCTTTTTCAAATATCTTGAAAATAGACCCCTCAATGCTTCAAAATTTTACTACTTTTAGCTTAAATATGTGTATACATGGTCTAACCCACCTGTTTTTCTTTGTTTTCTTTAATGCCAGTTCTATTTCCTAATGTAGCATATAAGGGATATGTGAATTATGTCTTGGTTCTACTGTCACTGATGAAAAAAACTAGTTTTCTACAAAACTCAACAGATCTTCTGCATTTTTGTCTGTTTGTTGTCTTCTTTGTAGCCTCATCCTTTGTTAAAATTAATTTTTTCAATTAACAAAAATAAATTTTTTTTCCCTCCTTCCCATTTCCCTTTTACCCACTAGGGGAAAAACACAAATCATTGTGACAAATATCATAGTCAAGCAAAATAAATTCCCACATTGGTCATTTCCCAAAACCACATGCCCCCTTTGGCACCATGAGTATACTCTTCGGTGTCAGAAGGTGGGTAGCACACTCTGTCATCACTCTTCGGAAATTGTAGTTAGTCATTGTATTGATCAAAGTTTGTAAGTCTTTCAAAGTTACTTGTCTTTACAACACTGTTGTGGTATGCATTGTTCTCCTGGTTCTGCTCATTTCATTCTGAATCAGTTGATACACATCTTGCCAGGCCCTTTCATCATTTCTTATAGCCCAATAGTATTCCATTATATTCACATTAACATAATTTGGCCAACTATTCCTAAATTTATGGGTACCTTCTTTGTTTCTAGTTCTTAGCAGATGCAAAGTGGAGAGTGAGCTGAAAATGTGCCCTCCATAAAAGAAAGCTTTAGGAGGAGTTTCATGCTCTACCCTCCAGTCCTCCACTCAGAGGAGAGAGGATATGAGGGAGTTGAGCATCTGAGGCTGAGTTAGTGGCACAGTGATGAGATTTCAATCAGAAAAATTTCACTCAGGCTCCTGTCTGAGCAATGAAGTAGGCTAAGAATTCTGAGAGGCAGAGATGAGGACAGAGGACATTCCCAGGCATGGGGTGCATTTGCTTGAGGAAATGAGCAAAAGTGGAAAATGTTATGTTGAGTGATAGAAAGAGTGAGTAATACAGCTGGGCAGAGTGCACACATAATTTAATGTGAGTAATGATGATAAAGATGATGATGATGATGATGATGAAATTTATATAGCCCTTTAAATTTTGCAAAATGCTTTAAACACATTATGTCATTTGAAGGGGAATAATTTGAAATAAAGCTGGAAAGTTGTTACAAAGAGAGATTGTAGAGGGCTTTCAGTGACAGAAATAGAAGTTTGCATTTTATCCTAGAGTTAATTGGTAGTCACTGAATGTTTTTTAGTAAAGGAGTTGCATGATAAGACCTGTTCCTTAGGAAAAATGATTCCGAGGGGGCGGAGCCAAGATGGCAGTGTAGGAGCAGCAAGGTACTGAAGCTCCCACATAGCCACCTCAAATATCCATAAAATATGACTCTAAACAAATTTTAGGGCTCTAAAACTCACACAAATACACCTCTCGCTAAAGGCAGCTTGGCAGGAAGAGATCACCACAGCTCTTGGAGCCTAAAGGAGCACAGCCTGAAACTGTGGAGTGGCTGGGGGGAGGGGGCGGCCCTGCCAGGATGAGCTGCAGCTGGAGCTTCAGGAGAGTAGATCAGCAGCAGCTGTGGCAGTTTCCAGAATTATCAAGCCATAAGAAAAAAGGACTAAGTGAAAGGTCAGTGGAACTCAGCTGAAATTGGGGGAGAAAAGTGGGTCCAGCCAAACTACCTCCAGGGCAAGGAAGCAGCAGAAGCAGAGGCCCTGCAGCTGCCTCCACATAGCTGCTTCAGAGCTCCCAGCCTGCAGACTGTAGGGGGGCCAAGCAATCATTCAGAGCCCAAGTGCTCTTGCGTTGAGCAGCCCGGATCTAGATCGTGGTCTTGGGTGGTGGTCCTGGGGTACGTTTTCAGTGAGCCAAAGCTGATGGGAGCTGCAAAAAAATGACAGCTCTCTAATAGCTCTGGCAGCTGGGAAAACCCCAGTGATTTGGGACAGAGCTTTCCCCTCTGGAAGCAGAGTTCCACAGAGCTAAAAAATCATAGACTGGCTACCATGAACAGGTAAAAAAAGCAAAGTAATAATAGTAACCAAACTCTAGATTCCTTCTTTGGGGACAAGAAGGATCAAAGCATGGAATGGGAGGAAGACAACATAGTCAGAACTCCCACACCAAAAGCTTCCAAGAACATGAAGATTGCCTAAAAGCCATAGATCAGCTTAAGAAGGATTTTGAAAACCAAATGAGAGCAGTGGAGTAAAAATTGGGAATAG
>JAQQSU010011224.1:0-12226 GCA_028627135.1 Pseudochirops cupreus
GCGCCACAGGCTCCACGTGATCACATTCAGCCTATTAGGGAACAGAGTATACTTTCAAATATCCAAGGGTCCTCAGTCAGGTAGACACTTTAGCAAAGGGCCTAGGGGCAGGGAAGATCTTCAGATTCCCATAACAATCAGTGTCATTGGACTATTCCCTGGAGATTTCTCTCTTCTCCTAAAAAAGAAGACAATATTTGCCCTTCTCAGATCCTTTACTTTTTTCCATCATTTTCCAAAACTTGAGCCAACGGTCATTCAGGGACAACAATTGCTTGTACATTTGCTGTCAGCATTGTGTAATATATGGAATACTGCATCTAGGTTCAGGAAGGTCTGAGAAGAAGATCTGGTGATATGTAAGTCCATGTAGAGGTTCCCTTTTCATTTATGAATCCTGAAATATACACTTTTTGGTTTTTTATGACAATTCATGTCACAGAATATTATCTTTTTTTTCAATTTTGTTTACAACAGCTTGCCAAATTCTATGCAAAATTTTCCTGCCTATTCAGTTTCTACAACATATTATTGCACAAGCTGTAATTGTTTTTATTATGATCTTTCTGCTAATGACCACCAGTAATATCACAGAAGATGACTGTTTCTCCTATTAGAAGTTATTTGTTTTTTTTTCCTTTGAATGTATAATGAAACTGAATCCATGAACTCTTAAAAATTTTTTTTTGTTTTAATTTTTTAGGAAGAAATTGTAGGCCACCCTTTCAAGTAGTTAAAATTTATTTTTGAAATCTGGTTTCTTCTCTAGTGAGAAAGGACATATTTCTATGTTTCAATTCTGCTAGCAACATATTAACTCAACTAAGTTCAGCAAACATCTAGAAAGATGTGTACTATGTGTTAGGCACACATTGGGTATTAGACACAGATCATGGATTTAGAATACCAACAGTCAACAGTTAAAGATTAAGAACTTGGGGAGTCTTAGAACTCTTTGTTCTCTTCCCTGTCGCTCTACTACTATTTAGTGTTTTTACCATTTATGAACAGAGAACTATCACATTTGAACTTTAATAGCTCAATAACCTCCCTTGCCTCCCTCTCCTCTCATCTGCAGAAATAGGAGGAACCACTCAGGATTGAATGTCATTTTACTTTTTCCCTTTGTTCCATGAGTTTCATGAACAAATAATCCACTCACTATGAATAATCTATTATTAATAAGTCTTTCTGTGCTTGGACAAAATGGTACTGAAACAGCATTGGAACCATACTCAAAGCCTTTTCTCTTAATAGAGTCTTTGCTGAGTTTATACTCTGCTAAAGTAGCTGTAAATGTATTAGGATCATAGATAGAGAATTGAAGGGCATTTTAGAAGTCATCTAGCCTAACTTCCTTATTTTACGGATTAACCCAGTGTAATTACTTCCCAAAGGTCTCAGAGGGGGTAAAATGTCAGAGTTGGAATTTGAACTCATGTCCTCTTGCAAGATCCCAATTTTTTATAACTATAAAATATTCTTTTCCTTTTATTCCTTTCCTCACATAATGAAATAGAGCATTGAAAAAGAACTTTTGGGATCTCCACTTTCATTTAAATTATAATGATAAAGAAATAATGAAAGCTGTCTTCCTTTATTGTTGATTCAACATTACCAAATTAGGTCATCTGTCTTTTATGTCACTGGGCATTTTCCTACCTGAAACACAAAATCAAATACTTCAGCTTTCTGCTTAATTGTAGCCCTAGGCTCCTGAACTTTAAAATAGTAAAAATGCTTTGTAGTGCTCCTGAAACTTTAAAAAGAAAAGAAAAGAAAAAGATAGTTGCAAGCCTTAGAAGGATTCACATCTCTCTCTTCAATCATTCAGGATTTAAAAAAAGAAAGAAAAAGTACTGTAGATGGTAATAATGGTTACCTATGCCATTTTTAAAAAATGAAACTTCATTTGTTGCCCTCCCTTAAGCTAATGCCACAGGCTAAAATGAAGGCCAGTTAGAGGTACCGAAAAGAAAAAAAAAATTACAAGTACAGTGGACTTGTATCTAAATTTTAATTAGCTAAGAATATGGTTTAGTTAATCAGGAGGAAAGCAGGTCAAGTATGCTATTTGAAGACTCTTGAATAGAAGCTGATAATTCTGTTAAGGGTTTTTTTTTTTCCCTATAGAACAATGTACTACCAAGTCTAAATTAGATAACTTAAAGAACAAGTATTTAGGAAAAAGTGATTTTAAAATCTACTCAGCTCATGCTTCTAAATCAAATTCCAAAGTGATTTATTGATGCCTACCCTTGCAAACTATAGTCTGCCAAGACAATGCCAATAGATGATACTTCAGAGCCTGGCAGGGATTCTGCTGTAGAGAATGTAATTATAAGGAGCTAGTAAACCATCCCCTATTGTAGGAATTATGGTCAACTTGAAGCTTTCTGGAGACACATGGAGATAGACTCAGAGGTTTTGACAGAACCTGATAGCCACACTTTACATTTTGTATCCATTTAAGTTACTCTTGGAAGTTGCATCCTCTTGGCTCCCATTGCTGGAGAGGAACTTTCCCTGAAGGCTCCAAATGCTTGTGTATTAGAGTACCAAATGCCCTTATTTCCTCATTCCTCTTCCCTACTCCTATTTCTACAGTTCATAGTACATTATGTGTACATATTGTTTCTAGTCATTATACTTGGATTGATTGATGATTCACACAAATAATCCTTTACTTGCCAACCTGCATGCTATTAGCCAGTCAAAGTAGAAAAATGGATGTATATTATGTAGTAGCAATACTGACTTTTTTATGGTTAATGATTTTCCTTATTCTAAAACAAGGGGTACATATTTGATGATAATAACTCAATTTATTGCTGTTGTTACTATTATTCATTAAGAAAACTATAAGATTTGCCAAAAGTCGTACTGACATATTTTAGTCTAACAACATCTTGCAGGGTGAGTGCTTATTATTATTATCTGCATTTTATATGAGGTAGCCTCAAAAGAGGGCCACAAAGAGATGGAGTTTTTAGAAGTTCTGTGACTCATCCAGTGTTTCACAGCTAGTAAATTCCTGAGGTAGAATCTGAACCTAAGTCTTATTGACTCTAAATCCAGTGCTCTAACCACTATACCACGTTCTCATTCTATTAAATATCTTTTGCCTCATTTCCCTGGCATTGTTCACAGAAATTGGGAAAAGATTGAATTCCAAAGTTGTCCATCTATCTATCTATCTGTCTGTTTGTCTGTCTATCTATCTATCTATCTATCTTTATTTTATTTATTTTATTTTTTGCTTTCTGGAGGGGGGAAGGGCAGGGCAATTGGGATTAAGTGACTTGCCCAAGGTCACAAGGCTAGTTTTTGTGTTTAGTATATAAGGCTGCATTTGAACTCAAGTCCTCCTGACTCCATGGCCGGTGCTCTATTCACTGTGCCACCCAGCCACCCCTCTATCTATCTATCTATCTATCGATCTATCTATTTATCTTTGTTGATTGAAACTTCATACCATATTTAAATATTGGAATGAGAGGGAGCAATGTGCAGAATAATAATTCTCCTCTACTTCTGTATTTTATCTTGTTAACATCTATTTAGAAAAACAAAACAAAACATTTTTCTCACGTAAAGGAGCAATGGATCATCTGATTAGATTTAAGGAGGTGGCTTTCTTTTATTACCATGGTACAACCTTCTCAGTTTGAAAGTGGACTACTTTAAAGTGGCTTTGTTCTTGTTGTTGAGTCATTTTTGACTTGTGCCCAACTCTTCATGACCCCATTTGGGTTTTTCTTGGCAAAGATATTGGAGTGGTTTGCCATTTCTTTCTCTAACTCATTTTATCGATGAGGAAACTGAGACAAACAGAATTAAGTGACTTGCTCAGGGTCACACAGGTTAGTAAGTCTCTAAAGCCAGATTTGAACTTGGTAAGATCTGTCTTCTTGATTTCAGGTCTGGCACTCAATCCACTGTGCTATCTAGCTGTCCACTATTTTAAAATAGCAAAGGCTCTCAAATAGATTCACTTATCATGGGTTGTTTTGTAGAGTTTGGAATGAAGAAGGTGATAAGAGGTAATTGGAGACAAAAGTTTCCAATTACCAAAGGAAACTGGGGAGTATACTTTTGAGACCCTAGAAAAAGTAGTTGGTAATTGTGATATTCTCTTTGAACATGACAAGTCTTACCACAAATTATAGGAGACAAACTTGGAAACTTAATGCTCTTAGAAATGTACCCACAACTTGCTCTGGGTCCTGGCCAGGTCAGTGACTATATACTCACCTCTAGTGTTATGATTCTGGCCCATTACCAAGGCTGTGGTGACATCTCCCTTTTCCTCTCTTCTGAAAGTGGCATCTATTCATATCATTTCATATTAATTTTTCTTTAGCTATTTGATAGAATTTTCCTATGTATTCATGTGGGACAAAAGGTTTTTGTCTGTCCTTTTGCAATTGATTTACAAGAAGTTCAAGTTCCTTTTTCTAACAACTAGCATTTATCTATCACTCTATGTTTTGTGGATCATTTCACTAACATCATATTTTATCCTCTCAATAATCCTTAAAGTTAGGTGCCATTATTGTCTCCATTTTACATAAGAAGGAACTGAGCCAGACATTTATTTAAACTCTTTATTAATTTCAGTATTCGATATAGTTTTAGGCAATTCTCTCTGTGTCTCTGTCTTTGTCTCTGTCTCTCTCCCCTCAGTTTTGCTTGGCACATAATTACAAATAATAGATTCAGAACATGGTTTTTATTTTTCTTCCTTGTGATTTCACTTTGTAGATTTTTCCATATTTTAATAACCAGGATGGTTAACTATACTGCTATAGTTGCATTAATAAGTTTTGTTATGTTGTTTTCTTTCTCATACTTATGAATTTTTCTTTTACCCATTCTCAATTTGTTGTTGTTTTACATTCATTTATATCTATCTTGCCCTTAGGTTATCTTATCTCTTGATATAGCTCTTTTGGTAGTTCTGCTTATTTACTTTTCTGTGTGTTTCCTTTCCTTGAAGTGCTTGAAAGTCAGAAAGTCTATTCAATTTTTATTTTTCAAGATCACCTTAAACATATTTTTTCTTAAATATCTATATTGGTATGTGTGTGTGCACGTGTGTGCGTGCGTGTGTGTGTGTGTGTGTGTGCATGTGTGTGTGTGCATGTGTGTGTGTGCATGTGTGTGTGTGTGTGCGTGTGTGTGTGCATGCATATGTATGTGTGTGTGTGTGTGTATGTGTGAAGAGTAGTTAGAAGGAGGAGAAGCATTTATATAGTATTTATTATGCTCCAGATAATGTGCTAAGTGCTTTTTCAAGCAACATTTCATTTGTTCTTCCCCATAATCCTGAATGCTGGTGCTTTTATTATTATCATTCCCCTTTTAAAGTTGAATAAACTGACACAAATATATGTTAATTGACTTACCAAGGGACAAGAAGTTAGTAAGTGTCTAAGGACAGATTTGACTCAGGTCTTGCTGATTCCAAGCTCATCATCCTATCCACTTGGCTATCAGTGACTTCTGATCATTGATTGATCTGCTTTTTGTGTCAAGTTTTGTTAACACATTTTCAGTAATTTGCTGATATGTATACCCCTGAAGTTGGCCTGCATGGTTGCTTTAGCCTCTTCATGCACTGAGAGACTTCAGTAGTTCAGCACTGACCCCAGCTGGGTTTTAGTCTCAATATCTGGCATAACCTCCCATTCTGGCCCATACCCTAAATTTTTTTCTTCATAAACCTGGACCAAATCAGCATCTGCCACTAATTATGCAATAGTGGTAGGGAGAAGGCATTTGGGGGTAGATCCTTGTAATGTTAATGGGATATAAGGTCTTCCCCACCCATTAATAGGCCTCACACTGATCCCATTAAGGGAAGCTTGCCTATAGGAGGCTTGCTTGTAGGACGGTTTTCATACCTTTTGCTAATTTCTAATTAGGCACTAAGTCAAAAGGGTTGTGATGTCTTCTGGTTCTGAGAAGAGTATATATACTCTGAGTTGCTATTTTACTTTGGGGGCTTGCTTATGAGAAGGATCTTGTGATTCCCTGGTCAAGATTCTGAGTGACTCCTTAATTGCTCAGATGTAAAAGCCATCTCAATTCAGGGTTATATATAAAGTGTGTAGTTGATCAGGAAGTCATAGACATGTCTGTTGGTCTTTATTTCTCTGCTTATATTGTATATGTGTTTTCCCTGAACTAGTGAATGTAATTAAAAAATATGGTCGATCCCTTAAACAGCTAGCTTTCCTAGTAAAGCAGACATAAAAACCTGTGCTAGCAGTCATCCTGGGTATGCCAGTGTGGTTGCTGCTACAATCATCTGCAGCCTCAAGTATCTCTCACCTACGACTGGGCCCCTACAAAATATATAACATTCTGAAACACCCTTTTCGTCTTCACAGAGCTGGGACTAATTAATGTCTGTGGTTTCTTGTGACTTGAGGGAGTAGGGGGAGCAGAGTGTGCCAGTGGAGTCCTTACAGTCAAGAGGGGAGTATACCTCAACTGGCTTGTCTTGGCAGGTACATTCCCAAATATTTTATGTTGTCTACAATTACTTTAAATCGAATTTCTCTTCTATATCTTGCTACTTCGTTTTGTTGGTAGTATATAGAAATACTGATATTTTATATGAGTTTATTTTATATCCTGCAACTTTGCTAAAGTTGTTAATTATTTCTAGCAGTTTTTAAGTTGTTTCTCTAGGATTCTCTAAGTATACTATCATATCATCTCATGGTTGTTTTGTGTATATCTCAATATCTAAAAAAATAAAGAAGAGACTCTGGGTAGCCGTTGAGTCCCTGTCTTTGAAAACCGTAGGTGCTTTCCTCTCTGGTAACTAACTAGGTATGGATGTAATGGTCAGACATCTGGAAGCCCTGTCTTCTGCTCAATATCTATTATGTGGTGTTGCTCACTATTCATTGCAAATAAACTATCAATTGGCAGACGCTGAATATGGCCATTGCTAATTAACTGACCTTGGTTTGAGAACATTTGCTTCTCAACCACATATGAGTGCTAAGTTTTTACAAAGGAGCATAGACTCCTATCAACCAATAAATCCTAGAACATTTTCATCTAAGAATTCTTGGGAATCTATAACATTGGACTATAAATTTAACTGTATTTTGGAATCCATATGATATCTTGAGCATGATTTCCTAATATCAGCAGGAAAATATTTTTTGACGAAGTAGTGATTTCATGTAGTCATAAAATAAGAACAAAGAATCATTAATTTAACTGGATTAGGAAGGAAGGAAGGAAGGAAGGAAATAAGCATTTGTTAAGTGCCCACTACTACTTGTCAGGCACTGTGCTAAGCATTTTACGATTATCCCATTTCATTATTACAACAATCCTGTGAGACGGGTGTTATTGTTCCCCACATTTTAAAGTTAAGGGTACTGAGGCAAGCAAAGATTAAGTGATGTGATGAGGATCAAACAACTAGTAAGTTTCTGAGGCTGAGTTTGAACCTAGATTCTCCTGGCTCCATGCCCAGCATTCTATCCATTGCACTCCCTAGGGACCTTCTAAAAAAGGAAGGAAAGACAAGTTAGAGAGATCTCAGGATTTGGGGATAACAGACTGTAATGGGAATCTGAAAATCTTTCCTACCTCTTGGCCCCTTGATAGACTTACATGAATCTGAGAACCTTCCCTGATTTGAAAATACACTCTGCCCCCTAATAGGCTGAATGTGGTCACATGGAGCCTTTGGCAGGAGGCTTGTTTTTCAGGAATGCCCACACCTTGTTACTTTGTGATTGAGCAGTGGGTCAAGAGGGGTGTGACATTCTCTGACCTAGGAGAAGGCTATATATATGCCCTGATGTGAGGTTTTGGTTTGGGGCTCCCTTAGGGAAGAGTTGTGCAATTTGGCCAGAAGAGACTCTGGGAAGCCGTTGAGCCCCTGTCTTTGAAAACCCAGATGTTGGTGCTTTCCTCTCTGGTAACTGACTAGGTGTAATGGTCAGACAGCTGGAAGCCCTGTCTGCTGTTCTGTTTCTCTGTTTGTATTTTTTGTCTGCTTGTAACTACTGTTTGTATTCTCTGAAGTTCAGGTTGCTGACTTTCCCCCCTAAACTAGGAGGAAATGATATACGTTTGATTAAAGTAAGATTGTTAACCCATTTTGAGTTGTTTTCCTTTAGAAAAGCAGATCTAAGAACCCGTGCTAGCAGCCACCCTGGGTATGCCAGGGTGCTTGCTGCTACACAGACATATATTTTATATAGCCCTATAAAACAGTTTCTAAAGCTCATTATAATTTACTCATTGGTTTGGGGAAGTGACAATAAAGATCATGTTTTACAGCTAGCTTCTGGATCCTTCTAGAAATTTGTGAATTGTTATTTTTAATTAGCAAATAAAAAAAGCATCCATGACTGAGCGAAAGCTATAAATATTTAGCAAATGTTTGATAATGATATTTCCTTTATTATAGCATCAATGTGTTCAGTTAAGCTGCCTTCAGATTGGACAAGTATGACTTTCTAAGTTATAATAAATGCTTGTATTTGTGTCATGCTGGTTGATTACACAGTTCACTTGCTTGATAAACATATGAACCCTGGAAGGAAAATAGATTAACTACTAGTATCTCCTATTTCCCTTAGGGTAAAAAGACTTATAGCACTGAAGTGACTTCCCCAAGGTCATATAGTCTTCATGTAGCAAAGCTGCATATTAAACTAAGCTTCTCTAACTCCAACTTCAAGCTGCTTTTCACTATATTTTTCTATCTCTTTACTCTTCTGCCTCTTTTGGCAGCACTTTATACATGTGAGTATGGATTAAAATTGTCATTGAGGTTTAGACTCAGAATGGGAAAAGATGTATATCCATCAGCATACACAACCTAATTCATTAGGCATACATAAAATGAAATTCCCAAATATATTCCCTTGTTTATTAAAACAAAAACACACCCCCCCAAACCTGAACAAATTCCATTTTTCCACAGGAAACCACATGTTTAACTGTGTGCCCATTGTTACATGGCTACATAAGATTTTTTGGCACAATTCTTTTGGTCCATTGATAGAATCTCTTTAATTCCTTTATTGGCATCTTTCCAGGACTGTCATTAAGCTCTTGGAATCTTCCCTTTCTGTTGTTCATTTATGTCATCCTTGTCCTTCAAACTGTAGTTATTAATACTGATCTTAAATTGACCCAAATACTACTAATAATTTATAAGGTAATGAGTCATTAATGTTCAGGTGAGTTTTCAAATCTGATAGATGTTTGTAAATTGAGTGAGTTTGTCTTATCAGTAGACTCTGGGATTGAAAGAAATTCATGAGGCTTAAATTTGCTGCTATCTGATCTTCATTTCTCAGGTTTCACCCCATAAATTGAAATATATCACCACAAGGTTGTCTATTACATAAGAAGGTTATCACTTATCTATTAATTTACTCTTCCTCCTGATATTATGTTAAAATCTACTTTTTTATAAGGATCAAAGTCACCCAATATACTCTATCATGATGCTTCATTTGACCTTGAGAGTATCTTTTAAGGTCAGATCCTGGGTAGTCTTCCTTTAATAAAATTATACATTTTAGCTCAATAGGTAGGATTGTGAATATCAAATCTAATAATTGTCTTTTAACTTTGTGATCATTCTCCTTTACAAATCCATATATAACCTGTAACTAAACTCTGATATTATTGCAATACTTTCAAAGGCCAGAATTTTATCAAAGTATAATATAAATATATCTCTATTCCAATTCTCTCATCTTGTATTTGAGTAAAATGAGGCCTAGAGGCAGAAAAAGTGATGTAACCAAGGTAACAGGCAATATCTATTATGTGGTGTTGCTCACTATTCATTGCAAATTATCAATTGGCAGAGGCTGAATATGGCCATTACTAATTAACTGACCTTGGTTTGAGAACATTTGCTTCTCAACCACATATGAGTGCTAAGGTTTTACAAAGGAGCATAGACAGAACTAGAGGCTACCTCAAAGCTTATCTTCTTCATTTATTTTTTTCCATTTTATGGGTGGGGAAATTAAGGCCTAAAGAGTTCAAATGACTTTGTTATACATAGTTATTCAGTAGCAAATTCTCAGCTCCAAATCTCAGATCCCTGTTCTCTAATTTCAATGTTTTAAGTTTTTTTTCTCCCATAGTGCTGATATCATGCTTCTGAGCATCCATTCTGTATTTAAATGGAATACAAGATGAGAAGGCATTTGAGGTCTCAGTGGTAGACATTTTCCACTTTGTTACCTGAACCTGGAGGAACATACCATGATTCTGTGTTCTAGAAAGGAAAGCTGAAGATTCCTACTTGAAAAAATGTAACTGGGTGGTGCTTAACTACAAAATTGGGATTTCTTAAATCTCTATGTAGTTCTAGAATTTCAAATGGAACCAAGATTCCACCAACATGTGGACCAACTGACCATGACCTTGTATTTTGTCCACATATCATAACTCCCTCAGTCACTACAGAGTACTGACACAGCACATTATGATTTAGCTAGGTATGTTCATTTCTTTTCATCGTGAGTTATGCCACAATTTCAAGATCTAGACTTGAGATTTTTTGATGTGAGGAATTGCCAGTGTGGAAATTCTATGCCAGTTCCTCAAAGTTCGTCTATGACATAGATTTAGGCTTGACTGAGGCACAGAGAAATTGACCTGGCCATGGTCACACTAGTAGTACATATCAGAGACAGACTTCAACTAAATGGTCTTGTTGACACCTCAATGGTCTCTCAGTCCATATTGAGCCTCATAATTTCACAGACTGACTAACAATTTGATTTAATACTCAATTTTATGGAATGACTTGTAAAAATTGACTTGTCAATTTACTGGCCACTTGAGTTAATTTTTTTCAAGATTGAAGATGAATGAAAAATATAAAGAGTAAAAAAAAGTTGTCCAGTTCTGACACATTTCATAATTTGTATCTTGTGACCTTGCTGGGTCAGGAAAGTAAGACCTACAGATTCAATTAACAGTCAAAAATAATTATCCCGTAGCAATTTCTCAGCTCCAAATCTCAGATTGCTACACTCTAAATTCAATGATTTTTCTATACTCTTTTTTTTCAGTGTTGATGTCATGATATATCAATCAATTTCTTCATCAGTCAACAGAAGTTTACCTAAAGCAGTCCTATGACTTTGCTAAGTTTATGTTTCAAACAGATATTAAGTGTAATTAGTCATGCTTCTAGAGGGCATTTACAAAATTTTGATTAATCAAGGTAGCCAAAGGAACCAGGCCTAATTATTATATTGAATGTTCTGTTACAACAATGGAAAATAATTTCCACAAAAAAGCTGAAAGACTTCGGTCAGAAAATAGTTGATCTCCACACAAAATAAAAACAGCAAATTAATTTGAAAAATCTCATTGAGGAGGATGCTAGAAGATTATAAACCTCATCACTAAATAAAACACTACAAAATGGATTAAAATATTACAGAAAACTTGATTTTATTCCCAATTAAGGTAGACTATGCTAAGATCTTTTAATAATGAAAAAGGTAGAGGGACAACAATCTGAAAAAAAATGGAAAAGATATGTCAAGGTTTCTACAACAAAATAGCTTCTCCATCCATGCCAAATGGGAAAGAAAAAAACACACATGGACTTTAATTTTAATATCTTGGTCTCTAATGAGAAGTGGATGGATCATAAGAAAACCTAAAGGACACTAAAGAAATAGATATGGAAATCAGTGCAACCAGGCCAAATATAAAGAGATGGCCCATGGTAGAACATTACAGTTTTAAGAATGTTGATAGATCAATTCTAAAGTTATCTGAAGGAGAGGAAGATGCTCAATATTTGGACAAGGAGCAAAGCACATATTTAATACTAATTTAAAAAGCAAAATATCAATAGCTACTGAATTTTATACCTATTTTTTCAAATCTTTAAATAGTTATGGAAATAATTTACACACAGAGAAAATAATAAAAATATGGTGGGGAAACAATAGGTTTTTTGAAATCAACATTTTAAAGGAACCAACATCTTTGTAATTATGATATTGTTCCATGAATAAATATTCCACTGTCCTTATATGTATTTCTTTTCTTTTTTTTAAATTTTATTATAGTTTGCATCATTCATTTCCACAAGATTTTGAGTTACATATTTTCTCCCCGTCTTTCCCCTGCCTACCACCCCAAAACAGCCACCCCAGTGTGTCCCCCCTCCCCCAGTCTATTCTCTCCTATG
>JAQQSU010011225.1:0-12226 GCA_028627135.1 Pseudochirops cupreus
TCTCTCTCTCTCCCTCTCCCCCCCCTCTCTCTTCCTCTCTCTTATTTTCTCTTTCTCTTGGTTTTTCCCTTTTGTTCAGATTCTTTTTTTCACAACATGACTAATGTGGAAATGTTTAATATGGTTGTACATGTAGAGCCTATATTAGATTCCATGGCATCATGGAGAAGGCAGAGGGGAGGGAGGAGGAAAAAGAACTCAAAATCTTATAAAGGTGAATGTAGAAAACTAAGAATAAATCTTCAAATGTTAGAAGAAAAAATAAAAATTTCTCTCTAAACAAACAAAAAAAGCCAGGTAATGGATTTCCTTCATCACTTAAGATAGTAAGACTTTAGAGAGAAAAGCAAGATTCTAAAGAGAAGGACCTCCCCACTCTCAAAGTGATCATAGTTGGGATTAAAAGAAGAAATTCCAGGGAAAGAACAGCATACATTGCCATGACACCACTCATTCTGCTTCAACCATCCTATCAACTCTGTCACCCAAAGGAAAGATAAGTGTAATTACATAACACAATAATGGTGGTAATGATGGAATGTCCTTAAATAACTTTTTAGATTAATATTGTATTCCTAAAGTAGAGTTCTGACTATACTACTAACTTGCTCAAGAACTTTTTTAGTTGTTGCTTCTACTAGATTAAAATACAAACTCCTTTGTTTAGCATTTAAAACTCTTAATAATCTGGCTTCAATCTATTGTTCCACGCCTATTGCATATTATTTCTCTCACACACTCTGTTTTCCAAGTAAACTGGTCTACTTATCATGTTGTACAGTACACTTCATCTTCCATGTCTTTGTGCAGCTGTCTCCTATAGTAGGAATGCTCTCTCTCCTTGCTGTGTTAGGCACATAGTAGAGAAAAGCAACCCAATTTTTAACCTCAAAAAGCTTACATTGTAATTAATCCAAGAAGAAAGCACAAATAGAGACATGGTAGCCAGGGAGGAATGTTTTTCATCAGGAATATCACAGCAATGATGATTGGAATTGTAGGATGATTGAAGGACATGTATTTTTAAATGTACTGTCTTTTCTCCCACAAAGTACTAGCTTAGTTCATTGAGGGTTTTTTTTTAATTATGAATGTAATAAACACAAACATTTCAATTTGATCAGAAAGGCAAAAAAAGGCAAATTTATGTGAAACTATGAACATCTATCATATGTTGTTTAACGTTTTTCTCCACCACACAAAGCTTGGCAGAAGAGGGAGGTGCCTTAGTTGTCTATGTTGCCTTCTTAACTTCTCTCTTCTATTTATTTACAAAATAAATTGATCTTTTCTTTCTTTTCCCTCCCTTTCTAGTTATCATTGCCACTTGACCACCCCCTAAAATCTTCTCCGAAAGAAAAGTCTTCCCTACTAACAAGAAAGTATAGGACCACAAAAGAAATCCACACATTGACTGGATCTGAAAATGTATCTCATTCTGCATCTCTGATTCATCATTTCACTGCCAGAGACAAGTTATCATCAGTCTTCTGGAATCATGTTTCTTTGCGTTGATCACATTTTTTTTTATAATATAGTGATCATACAAATTATTTTCCTCTTCCTGCGACTGTACTCTGCTTCAATTCATTCGAATCCTCCTAGTTTCCACTGAATTTGTCCCTTTAATCATTTTAATAACATGATACTATTCCATTATATTCATATGCCATAATTTGTTTAGCCTTTCTTCAGCTGATGGACATACTCAGCTTGTTTCTAGTTCTCTAGTACAACAACAAAAGTATTGTTACAAGTACTTTTTGTACGTATGACTCTTTTCCCTCTTTCTTTAATCTTCGGGAGTTATAAGGCAAGTTGTGGCTGCTTAAAAGCTATGCCCACTTTACCTATCTTTTCTACACGGCACAAATTGCTTTTCAGAGTATTTGGAGCACTTCACAAATCTTTGAACAGTACGTTAGTGTGCCTGAGCTCCCGTGTCTTCTCCAACAATTGTCATTTTCCTTTGTTTTGTCATCTGGCTGATCTTTATGGGTATGAGGTAGAAGAAGCTGTTTTAATGTGAATTTTTCTTATTGTTAGCAGGTTGGTTTCCTCTTGTTTATTTGGTTTATCTGTATATATTTATTGTTTATCATTTACTTATTTATAGTCTTATTTATAGTTGTTTATTTCACCTAATGAGCATGTTTTTTTCATATAATTGTTTAAATTTTCCTTTTTTTTTTAAAGTAACCATTTTTTAAAATAACCATTAGTCTATGGGGGAATGGCTCTAGTTTTTATATATCTGAATCTATTCTCTATAAATCTCGGATATCTGCCTTTTAGTAAACAAATTTGCTGTAATTATTTTTTTTCCCATGTTACCTGTTTCTCTTCTAATTAAGCCTGTTAATTTGGTTTGTGCAGACATTTTGACAAAAAAAAAATTATGCAATCAAAATGTACATTTCATCGCCATTGATTTATTCAAATCTTTATTCAAGAACACTTTTCCTAGTCATAGTTGTAAATGGTGTAAGATATCTGTTTAACCCCAATTTCTATCAGAATGCTTTATAGTTTTCCCAGTAATTTTTCATCAAATACTGAGTTCTTGTCCTACGTGTTGAAGTATTGGGATTTATCCAACATTATGTTCCTATGTACATTTTTTTCCTCAGCCTTGTTAGTCTATTTCACTGATCAGTCTGGTTTTGGCCAGTAGTTTTGATGATTACGATTTTGTAATATAGTTTGAGATCGGGTTCTGCTAGGCCATATTACTTTCTACAACTTTTCATGTTTTCACTTGAGATTGTTAACTGTTTTCTTTCAGATGAACATTATTTTTTTGTAGGATTAAAGTATCAAGCATTTTCCTAGTAATAAAATATTAAGCATTTCAATTAGGTGAAGGGAATGGAATAAGTATTTATATAACATCTATTATATGCCAGACACCGTTCTAAGCACCATATACATATTATTTGATTTCATATCCATGACAGTCCTGTGAAGTCATTTTTTCAGTCACGTCTTACCCTTAATGACCCCATTTGAGGTTTTCTTAGCAACAATACTGGAGTGGTTTGCTGTTTTCTTTTCCAGCTCATTTTACAGAGGAGGAAATTAAGACAAACAGCATTAAGTGACTTACTCAGGGTCAAACAACTAGTGAATGTCTGAGGTCAGATTTGAACTCAGAAACATTAGTCTTCTTGCCTCCAAGCCCAGAACTCTATGTGCTATGACACCTAGCTCTGGTAAGGCAGGTACTATGATGATCTCCATTTCAGTTGGGGAAACTGAGCAAACAGAGGCTAAGTGACTTGCTCAGGGTCACACAGCTAGTAAGCACCTGAGCCTAGATTTAGACTCAGGTCTTCTTGACTCCAATCCCAGCATCCTATCCATTGTGCTACCTAATTTAATTAATATTTAGTTCAATCGATATTTTAGTGGACTCTCTACAGTTCTTTTAGCACTCAAAGCAATGCTTTGTTTGCTTCTTGCCTGTGTTTATTCTTTCAACTGCTTTTTCTAGTTTGATTGCTATAGCTAACATTCCTGGAATTGTACCAAATAAGGTGGATGTGACAATGGGCATCCATGCTTTATGGCCACCTCTGTTTCTCCATTACAGATAATATTAACTCTTGGTTTCATTTTTGAGGTTCATATAATTTGTACATCATACTGCGTGTCTCGGTGTATATGCATTCAATTTTTATCAATTCAGATAAGTGAGGCCATGTGATATAATATCTACTCCTCTCATCTCTTCCTCCACATTCATACACTCTTCTTCTTGTGCACCCTAATTTTTAAATAACAAGTTCCTCCTCTTCTTTCTTGTGTATTTTCTATTATATTCATTTTATACTCCCTTTTTTTTTCCTCTTAGATCCACAAAAATAGAAGATACGTAGGCCCTGTATTTTTCATATTTAACTCACTTGGTTGCCTTGAAAGATATGATTCTGAAGGAATATTTCTTTCTTCTCTCCTTATTATAATGAGTATTAGAAAGTCATACACAATCATTTTGTTCCTTCTAATTGCTCAGGTATATACATTGGAGAGAACTCTTGTGATGAACTTATAAAAGAGCATGAACAAGAATCACACAAGATGGGCAGCCACAGATGAGATGAAAATCTGCATCATTGGAAGGAACTCCCAATTTAGTGAGATCACAGAACCATGTGAATACTAAGAATATTTTATTCCACCCATGTTGATGATTTCTAGGACGAATATCCCTCAACGGTGCTCCAGACCACTGTAGTAGTAGGTAGCGATGCCATCATTTCAAAGCTGATAAGCAACACACAGAGAACACTATAGTCCTCAAAAATCACTGTTCAGAGTCACCTGACAACATATCTTAAGCTCCCTAACATTTTTCTCAATGACAACTTGACACATGTACAACTAGAAAAGCAACTGACTAGGTTAGATCACTAGCCTTCAGCCTCAGTCACTTCTACCCCTTTCCTGTCATTGGATTAGGGCCCAGGAGGGGAACTGCTCTCTGGTTACTGCTTTTCTCAGCTCCCTGACTTCCATTGTCTCTCTTTCCCTCTTGCATTTAAGCTTTTCTTCTGACTCATTGAATAACTACATACTCCACTGTATAGTATTACATGAGAGGTAAGGATTTTCACTGGCTATATATTGTTTTGCTTCCTGAATCTTCCCTCTTTTTTCCCCTTTTATGCCTTCCTTTCTCCCTCCTCCTCTTCAACATGGGATATTACAACTATTCATTACAAACAATCCAGTATGTTTTGCACCAGAAAGAAGTATTTTTTTGTATTTATCTATTCCAGGGATCTCTAGAATATATATCTAATAAATATGGGGGAAAGGCCTCTAATATTTTGTTTTAAAATTCTTTATTGTTGAGCATTATCAAAGTTTAAATCAAAATTAACTGGCACATAGAAATGTAACTGGCACATAGATCTACAAGAGAATGGATGATTTGGAGTTGGATCACAATACTGTCTGTAATGGCAAGCAAAGAAGTACTTAACGCCTTGTTTCAGCTATATAATTATTTAGCACCTTGTTTCAGTTCAAATTTCTTTTAAGCCTTCCCCATGATTATGTCAATTCTTTGTTGAGAAGTAGAACTTGTGAACCCCACAACCCTAGGACTTGTGAACTTCTGTTGCTGATACAACAGGAAGGAGAGGAGCTAATGACCATATATCAGGAGAGGCCCAGGAGGGAGAGAGCAGAATAGAGAAGAAAACTCTTGTGGTGGCACAGCTGAGAAGGAGAAAACTTGTGATGTCCCAGCACTCTATGCTTGTCTGTTCTGTCTGTGTTGATTTTTGTTTGTGATAATTTGTACAGAAGCCCTGGGACCTTACTGGAAGCCCTGAATGAGGATTTTCTGGTAGTCTTTTCACAGAAGTCCTGGAGGAGGTTTTGGATGTCCTGGGACTTTACTGATGATTTGTGTTGACCTCTTGGACTTTGTTTGTGGGTCTCTGCTGATCTCACAGGTAGATAGTGAATTGAAGATGGTGTCGGCAATGTGTATGTATGCTGTTTTGGCTCTGTTACGCTTTGTCTTCCCAGGAACAGAAACTGTGAAGGACTTAAGGTGGACTGGACACTGTGAGCTTCAATATGGAATTGGATGAGGAACTGGACAAGGAGCTAGATGAAGAGCTGGATGAGGAGCTGAGAACTGCCTACTTGTGGATTCAGGTGACAGTTGGGTAGATTCAGGCAGGAGCTGGGACCCATGGAAGCTAAAGAATCATGGAAGCTAAGAGACTACCTTGAGTCAAGATGAAAAGACCTCTCCTTGGGTACTTAATTCTGACTGAGAAGAGTATGATTTACTGTTACCTAGAGGTAGAGCACTTTGACCTTTGTACTTTGTGTCCCTTAAGGAGGCCTGCTCCTTAAGAATGATTGAGTTAAGAACTTATTGAGTGATATCTTTTGTTTAAAACCCTGTGGCCACTTTAGTGATAACACTATGTTGTAACATTGTGAATACTGTACTTTGGTTCTGTCAATGTTCAGTCTTACTTTATTACTGAATAAATAGAGAGTTCACTATACTATATAATCAGAACCTTGAAGCTGTTCACAGCAGCAGTACTCTGGAAAGCTGTATGTGCTTGGCTTTACACTGTCATAAGCATAAATATTTTGGAGCTAAAAGTGACCTTAAATATTATCTAGTTTTACACCCCATCCATCTTACAGATTAGAAAACTGAGACTAGATAGATTAAATTATTTTCTCAAGGACACACCAGCAGGAAATAGCAGAGCAAGATCCTCTTATTTCCATTATACCAAAAATTTTGGAGAAGTCATCTTAAAAGTGAATGAATGTTAAGATTGGCATTTCCAAGTCTCCAACTTTAAGGATATACTCATAATGACTAGGCAAATAAGATGGAATGGATATTTCACCATTACCCAATGTAGTAATTGTATCCTCATAAAAGGATAAAAAGTACAAATACCTTAGTAAAAGTCAGTGGTACAATAATACCGCATTTCCAAGGTAGGTTTGGTCCCATCTTTATGGAAAGTTCTGCACTGTTATTAAAAGATTTTTATTTGAAAGTTGACTAGGAAATTCTTCACAGGTAGTAGATCTTCCGAACTGATCAGAGCCTTTGGTTTTGCACATGATCTGTGACCCAACTCAATTCAGCTGGACAAGCAGACCATGAACAATTCCATTCTAATCAAAGCTGTTTTCTTCCTTCACTTTCAAAGCGGCACTGCTGAACTTTCAGGTCTGATGTAATTGTGCCCTTGTGGACCTGCTTATTGGTAGAGGTCTATATAATTTAGGTGCTATCAATGCCTCCTCACTAGCAAAAAAAGTGGGAAAGCACTCCAGACGCTTTTATCAAAAGAACTCATCTAAAGGTGAAGCTTAGATCTAGTGAGTACTTTAAAACAATCATAAGTACAAGCACAAAGTTAGAAAACCACTGGAAACAAACTTTCTCCCTAGATTTTCTTGAGTTAATGTCAACTGTAACTAAAAGTTAAATCTCATCAATGCAAATATCTGAAAATATGGGTTATAGAGTTTGCAAAATAGCATATGATTTTAAACTTTTGCCATCAATAACACATTCAAGTTCAAATACGTAACCTCTGTAGATGGTACAATTAGTTATTACAAAATTTCAGGAGTGCTGTTTTATTCATGCAAACCTTGAGAATTTCCCCTACTGGACTGCCTAGCACCCTTCTGACTACAAGCAGGCTGGTTGCAATGTAACAAAAGAATGAAAGCTTTCATTAATAAAAGAGGCAATTTTATGTGATCTTTACAATAATGATAGATCCATGGTGCCCCTGAACTCCAAAAATTCACTCTTGGGAATCAGACTTCTATTTTGCAGAAATATATGGCACCTTATACTTTGGCAGAGGATGATCCTTTTTTTAGGTAATACAGAGAAGGGGTGGAGGCACGCTTGCCTGGAATAAGGACCCTACAGTTATATCAACATCAGAAGGACATATAGATATCATATCATTGACTAGACCTGACTCTCCCCACCTGCAATGCTGTCTTGGGTACAGCAGTTGTGGGAAATGAACCATTTGCTCACTGATACCTGCTGTGCCCCTCCATAATTTGCTCTCATCAACTCTGAGAGCTATCTCAGCTTCGGACCCCTGTACAGTTTTCTTCTCTTTTGTCCGGTTTGAATTTAATTATTTACAAACTCTGGCTTGTCTCAGTATGACACGAAGTTTACTTTCTTGAATCATGACTTAGATCAGTCTTATAGAAAGTTAGAGAGAGGATTCTCTCTCTCAGGTCATGTTAATTGTCCCTCAACATCACCTTTTTAACTTAGCTAGATGTAACACCTCTCATCTTAGCTGCCAAAATAAGGTATTCTTCCACCTGCATTTATCCCAGAGGGAGAAATAAGAGAGGGATGCACTCTCTGACTTGGAATGTCTAATACATACCCTATCTCTGGTACCCTTAGAAAACCAAAGGATTTCATTCCTTGATGGTGGTAAGCATGTATTACTCCTTTTTGTATCCTGCTCAGTGCCTAACATCTAGTACATAAGAGATGCTCAGGAAATACTTGTGGAATATTTGGTATACTCTCTATTAAGAGTAAGAGTCTCTATCTGGTACATGAGGTCCTGAACTTAGTACCTATGGACCTACTGTAGACCTAACTAACATTTCCACTCCCCCCACCCCAAACTGGCTAAATGTATCCACACTAGCTTCCTTCTCTGACCCCAGACTCCAACTTTATACATGAAATTGCTAACGTACCGACTTCTTTGTGATTCTATTACCTTACATCTGATGTCTTGCATTTTGTGACAGAAGTCTACTTATTTACTTTGAGGGAGGAAAAATCTTCCATAGATAATTAAATATATTAATACAGACATATGCACACATAAACATATATTCATACACACTAGATCCATGGCATGGAAAATATAATTCTATCTGTCTGTCTATCTATCTATCATTAATATCTATCTATCTATCTATCTATCTATCTATCTATCTATCCATATGATATAGGGAATTCCCAGTGAGGAAATTTCCTCTACCAATATACAGAATTATCTTGTTTGGGACTTACAGCTTTAGAGAGTAATTGGAGGTCAATGAAAAGTTAAAGAATTTGCCCAGGGTTACGAAGTAAATATCTATCAGGGACAGACCTTAAACCCAACCCAGGCCATCCTGACTCTGGGTACAGAAGGTCTGACTCTCTGCTCACTATGCCATACTGCTTGTCTAATGCATTATTTTTTATAAAAATATTGATATATAATATGTACATATATAAATATATATCAATAAATTTATAAGCATCTGCTTTTTACATTATATCTTTCTACATTGTAATCACTTACTTTTCCCAATGAATCTCTGCCTTCAACCATGAGAAGCATTACCTATAATAAACATTTTAAAAGCAGGAAAAAAGTGCTACAAAGCCAACTAAGATATCAAAAAAGTCTGATAAAATATAGAGTGTTCTATATCCATATGAAAGCACACTTGCAAAAAAGGTAGGGAGCTATACTTTTTAAAAGTCAATCTTCCTCATTATAATTCCTCAGGGATTGGTATGCTTTTATTGTTCTGTCAAATTCTGATATAAATCAAACAAAAAATATATTAAAATATAGGCATCTTTAATTAAGATAAAGAGAGTCATGAGCCTGGGGCACCATCATGTATCTGAATACATGAGTGTCCACAGAGAAAATTCACAGAAAGGTTTTTACATGTCTGGGAGAAAAAAAGGGGAAAGGGACAGGGGTGATCCCTGGTCATGAGGTTCCAGGTGCTTCAGTATTCTAAGCAAGGAAAAAAAATGCTTCATTCTGGTTATTTTATTTTATTTAATTTTCATGATTCAAGTTGCCCCAAACCTTAATGAGAGAATACAAGGACAGGAGTCACTTTCATTAGCCCTGAACAGCCCAAGTTTGTTTATAGGATAAACAGAGTGTAGATTCCCAGGTTGAATGGAACCTGGTCTAACCTAGTTGAGTTGAGGCCTTAAGAGCAAGAACTCAGTGACATTTCTAAAATTCTCTAGAGAGAGGTGCTTCTTTTACTTGTCAGGGTGGCCTTTTGACAGAGAAGGGAATATTACATTTGAAATGAACACTATTAAAATTAATTTTCCTATCAGTTCTTTCCAATTACATTTTCATGGTTATGTGTATTTTATCTCTGCTTCTGCTTATTTCGTGTTGTATCAGTTCAAATATGTTTTCCCATTCTTTTCTGATTCATTGTTTCATATTGCACAGTAATAATCTATTACATTCATGGAAGAAACTTGTTCAGCTGTTCCCCAGTCTAAAGGTACAAGCTTTCTTTCCTAGTCTTGGAGATGCAAACAGTAGAAGTGTGATTGTGAGTGTGTATACATACACACATATACACACACTATTCCCCATGTATGTATATATGATATGTGTGTATATTTTTTTCTCACCAGAGAATTATGCAAAAGCAAACCAACAACCAGGAATATTACTAAAGGCAGTGAAAAAAATGCATACCTGCTGTTGTGAAAACCTTCACAGGTTTTTACCAGGACACATCTAAAATATGGTAAAATAAAAATGTTTCTCTTGTTCTCAAGTTGTTAACCAAAAATGTAAGTTGTGTTATACTATTGTAAATAATAGGGCTGAAACTTTTTCCTATTTGTTTATATTAAAGTACAAATCAGCTGTCCTTTAACATAGTATACATACACATACATATAATGTGTGTGTGTATACAATGAAATATAAATACATGCAGAATATAACTATGTATATCTATACATATTAGATGGTATAGCATAGAAAGTTCTCTGTAAAGAAACTTCCTCTACCAACACTCATAATTATCTTCTTTGGGGTTTGTCTTACAGAGTTGTGGGTTCTCTCTTTACCCCAATCCTCTCTCTCTCTGTCTCTGTCTCTCTCTCTCTTTCACAAATACACACACGCACACACACAAACACATACACACATGCATATACACATGTATGTGTATGAGCTTGCTATCTATATGCATAAATTGGTATACTTATCACCTACTTCTTTGGTCTATAGTATCAAAGGATATTTTAATCACCTTTTTTGCAAAATTCCAAATTGTCTTCCATAATGGTTAGACTAATTCACAGCTTCACTAGGAGTACATTGATATGACTGTCTTTCTTTAACTCTTCCAACATCGAGAAGTCCCATCTCTTGTCGTCTTTGACAATTTGTTGGAAATAAAGTAAAGCTCAGTCTTCTTGATGTGCATTGCTCTCCCTATTAGTGTAAGGTAAATCACACAGAGCAAACTTTCATATGATTGTTAATAATTTTCTATTGTACTTATAAGCAATATTTGTTTATATCTTTTGACAATTTCATCTATTAATGCATTCATTTAAAAAGTATTAAATGCCTAATAAATACTAGGTGCCATGCTAGATGCTAAGGAAACAAATTAAGAAATATTTCCAGCCTTCAGAAGGTTTATATTCTATTTGGGAGAAACAGCATGTTCACAGGAAATATACACACATGTACATTTATACACACATATGTGTGTATGTATATGAAATCTTATGCATATAGTCTATTTCCCTTCAAAGACATCTCATTTTAGGTCTGTGGCCTTTTTCTAGTCGATATTGAGATGAATAAGGTAATAAAGATGATAATAATAATAATAGCTAAGATTTATGTAACACCTACTAAGTGCCAAGTACCATCTAAACACTTCACAAATATTATCTCATTTGATCCTCACAATAATCCTGGGAAGTCAGTAGATGCTATTTCTAACTTTTTTGAGTCTCTTTGAGGTCCTCTATTTGTTTCTTACATAATGTTGACCTCTATTTTTCATATTAAATAGGTGTGTGTATGTGAGAAATCCCAACAGAGTAGAGCTCTTCAAAATTTGCCTAGTCTATGGCTACCCAGACTCCCTTATCTCCATCCAATCATCCTTCTTACAGTATCAACATGTCCACCCCTACAGCCATCTCTTCTGAATTGTGAGTGCTTCCATGCAACTTCCATTAGAGAAGGTACCATGCCAGTCTCAAACCTGGTTCAGTCCATAATTCCCTGGTCTACTTCTCTACCTTGCCGCATTGAGGTAGATCTTCCATCCCTTCCTGGTCACTTTAAGCTTCTTTTCACGCGTTTTCCTCCCCCCTTGAAATGTAAGTTCCTTGAGGGCAGGGCTTATCTTTCTTTTTGTTTGTATTTTTGTTCCCAGTACTTAGAATAGGTATTTGATAAATGCTTCATACATATCTATCTATCTAGCTCCACAATGATAAGCATAATATTAATGTTTTTTTTTAAGACTTCCATTGTTAAAGTGAGAAAGATGTACCATTAATGATTCAAGAGGGAGGAAGGGGAGGATTTGACCTAAGGCATAACTCAGTGGAAGAATGGGATGCCTTTAATGCATTTTGCTGCATTCTTCACACATATTCCCTGAGATTAATGAGCACTCATCAGTTAATTACACAGATCTCTTTGGGCACTGGTGATGTGTAAAATTCAGAAATTATATACTATTTTTCATTAGTCCCTATACCAGTTGGTACTAGTTGAACAACCAGGTGCTGAAAAGAGACTTAAGGGACCCAAGATATATTAGAGCATCTCTTTTTTTTTTATTAATAATAAATTTATTTTATTAAATTTTTTTGAGTTACATATTTTCTCCCCGTCTTTCCCCCGCCCACCACCCCAAA
>JAQQSU010011226.1:0-12225 GCA_028627135.1 Pseudochirops cupreus
TGGGGAGACAAGGCTCAACAAAGCCATAGCCAGTGTCCTCATCAAGTCATTCTCTGCCTGTAGAACAGTCCCAGAACCCCTGAAAACATCAGCAAGGCCCTCTTTCAGGATTTCTGTGAACACACCATAAAAAAATCCTCCTTCAGGGCTTCTGAACCAACAGCCAGGTTCCAGGACCTCTACAACAGCAGCACTGTCCTTCACCATCAGGTGAATCTGGCAAAACCACATCAAAACAGACAGACAAAATACCGGTGTCACAGCTCTTGGCAGCTCCTGGTGGCAGTTCTCAAAAGTCCTGGGCAGTTCCAATGGGCTCTCAGCAGTCTTTCTCTCAGCAACTCAGGCTCCATGATACTGGATACTGCTCTCCCAAAGTCCTTCTGGCCTTCTCTAGGCTTGGGCCTCTCTCCCAATTCACGGCTCCTCCCAGTTCAGCCCTCTCTCTTCAGGTCAACGAGTCCATCCCACAAGCGGGATTCACAAGCTCTGGGTTTTAGCACTCAACCCCAAAACCAAGCCAATACAGGGGCATCTCCAAATTCCATTACCAATACAGTGATATATGAAAGAGATTAGGGCTAAATAAATAGATCTATAAAATGACAAAGAGATGATAATTAAACCCAAGGAATTGGTGAAGCTGCTAAAAATGGAATGGAGGAAAAGAAGACAAGAGTGCCCATAACCAAACCTTAATGTACACTCACAGGGAATGGGACTTGGATGATGATCCAGTAAATATGACTAGGAAGGACTAACCAGTTACAAGGACAACCATGAGAGCAGTCTCATGCAAATCAAAAGGGAAGGAATATCCAGATTGAGTGGATGGCTAATCATGTCAAATGTTGTTGTGAAATCAAGCAAGATGAAGATTGAAAAAAGGTCATTAGATGTTGCAATTAGGTCACTGATAACTTTGGAAAGAACAATTTAAGTTGAGTGATAAGATCATAGGCTGGATCTCAAGGGGCTGCAAAGTGAATGAGAAAAGAAGAAGTAGAAGCAAGGAATATTGGACATTTTTTCCCCTAGAAGTTTAGATGAGAAAGGGTAGTGAGATATAGGTCAGTAGCAGGAGGGGATAGTAGGATAAAGTGAAGGTTATAAGGACAGAGTCACCTGGGCATGTTTGTAGGCAACAAGGAAGAAACCTGTAGATAGGGTAAGACTAATGACAAGAGAAAGAATGATTGTGATACAGAAGATGGGAGGACATGTGATTACAGGCAGAAGGGCATTGTCATTAGTGAAGAAGAGAATCACTTTTCATCAGAGGCTAAAAGGTGAGAGAATACAGGCTGGTGTCAAGGGCTATGAGATAGAGAGTTGTGGAGAAGAGTGAGCTCAGAGTGAATGACCTCTATTTTCTCAGTCAAGTATGAGGTAAGGTCTTCTGCTGAGAGGAAGGAAAGAATGCTCGAGGAAAGAAGAGAGTTTAGGATGACTGTTGTCAGGAATGTGATAGAATCAATGAAGAAAGAGTAAAAGGATTGCCTTATGGCAGGGAAAACCCATTTCAGATTTAGATAACATTAATTTTTAGTGGATATGACCAACACTATTGCATGATTTCCTCCATTACTGTTCAGAAGCACATGAGCAAGGGTAGAGGAGACAAATGTGGGAAGTAAAAATATCTATAAGTACTAGATGAAAATCACACCCATCATGCAGTCACAGTTCAAAGAACAAGCTGTTAAGCATGCAAGGTCTGAGAAAGTATAACGACTTAAGCTTGCAACCAAAGAATGAATGCTTAGACTGCATCTGGAATGTGTTCTTAGCTGTTGTTCAAGTGAGTGGGAGGCAGTCACCCTAGCTAATCAGAACCATTATAAAGGATGACTCTGTCACTACTGATCTGATTCTGGCCACTCTTGCATGGTATGTGTATGTATGTATACATATATATGTGTATATATGTATGCATATATATATATATATATATAAACATGTAATAATTATTATCACTACAGTTTGAAATTCTCTGTGGTTTCACAATTGAGAATCTCTTAGGATTGTCTGGTCTCCAAAATTCCCTTCTTGCAGTCCTCAAATCCATCTTCTTCCTTTTGTTAAAAGATTTTTTTTTAACATGGGAGCTTCTTCTGGACCTGCCATTTAGGATTGAGCTCAGGGGAGGATGTCTCTTAGTTGTCTGTTCCTGGGAGAGTGGATAGAGATTCCAATAGTCTATGTCTGTGGGTATTGTAAAGGAATACAGTGAATAAAAGTGAAGCTGATCAGATAGTAGTCACTAATGAGGAATGATCCCAGACCACGTACAGTTTCACAACAGAGAAAATTCTGGCTCATGCATAAATATTGCTTTGATAAGTTAATTTTATTTACTTTAGTGGATAGACAGTTGGTCTTAGAGGCAGAATGAACTGGCAAGGTTCGTATCCTGCCTCTGACATGTAGAGGTATTATAAGCTACTTAGCCTTTCCATGCTCTTGCCCACTTTCTGAGATTGTGAGTTGAAGAGAAGCTGCCAGTCTGTATTGCTAGAAGGAATTTTCTCATGTAAGAGTTCTGAATACTACTGAAAGCATAGGTCCAGTACCTATCCTTTTCATTTTGCAAAGTACTTTTCCCACAGCAATCCTGTGAGATCAATAGCTTACATGTTATCAACCCCATTTTCCTGAAGAAGAACGTAAGGTTCTACAAGGTTAAACAACTTGCCTAAGGTCATACAGCTAGTAGTAGCTGAAGTGGGATTTGAACTTGGGTCTTTTGACTCCAAATCCAGAACTCACTTCGCTATACATTTATGTGCTTTATAGAAGTCTTGCCAATTTATTCTTATTTACTTATTCATTATAGTCTTGCTGTTTTTTTCAATATTTGTAAACTTGAACTGACACTGTGGAATTATTATGAACTGAGCACTTACCCTGTATAAAGTGTGTAAAAAATTGGGAAACTTCCCTCCACGCTTTTGTAAATTAGGAAGCCAGAATATGATCAACCAACTTCACCCACATGGGGAAAATTCTACCTTCCCCTCCCCCCAACCCCTCGAATTTTGATTGCACCAATTTGGTCCATAACAGCATACGATTCATATTTTATGAAAGCAACATTGCATGCAATCACTGAATTCATTTCAGCCTCTGCGTTTTAATAACTCTTTTTCACCTCCCTTTCAGTTTGAACAATAGGAGATAGGTTGTCATTTGTCAGGGAATCAAATACCACTCTGCTACCCAAAGTGTAAATTTAGTGATAATTGTATTTGTAAGCAATGTGGCTGAAAGACAGCAACGAGATAATTTGTAAAAGAGTCATAGAGATTATTTACACTAGTTCCATTATTGTTTAATATGCTCTCAAAGTATGTGCATAATAAAATACTTCAAAGTAAAGGGCTAGCAATGAATGTGTTACCCCTTGGTATTCAAGTGAAGAATTCTTACCTTGTTTTCATTGAAATTAGCAATGACTACTCCAACAAAGAGGGTCAGTCCAATCATGCAACCCAGGAATACAAAAACGTGAATATAGATTCCGTGGATCTGCATAAATGGAAAATATGGTGATTCATCAAAGCAAATGAAAGCAGCTCTTGAAGCGTTCAAAGGATTCGACGTGCTTGCTTACCGGCCCCACACGATGAATAATAACATCCCGTACTTCCACCCAGCCTTTCAAGGAGAGAACTTCAAACAATGCCAGCATAGCATTTCCTACATTGTCAAAATTAAAGTTCCGAGGATTGGCCCTGTAATTCAGAGGAGGAATACACTGTGAAATTCTGATAAGAAACATCCTAGGGCAAGTAGTTGTCATTTCTATTCAGTTTTAGATACTGGAGAAAGGCACATTTAACCCCTGAAAATATTGGCTCTATGACATCCTGTTTGCTTTATGGGATCAATAAACTAGATTAAATTAGTCTGGATCTCATTTTTTTGGGCAATGATGGATTATTTCTTTTCAAATAAGATGAAATGTTAGCTATCCCTATATCCAAATTCCCAACCAACTGGTAATGTGTGTCTCTTAAAAAAAACCAAACAAACTCAGCTGTTTTTTTCCTTTGCTCTCATTTCTTTCTGCATGTTCTACTTGCATTAAACATTGAAACTTTATGTTCTGAAATGCCATATGAAAGGCAAGTTTTATGCTTTATATTGATCTTAGCAATAACAGCAACTGCATATGATCCAACAAACATTTGTTAAGCAGCTGCTATGTTCAAGGCACTGGGCTGGGCACTGGGGATACACAGAACAAAACTGTGAGTAGCCTTGACTATCAGGAGTGTTCAGGAGCCAGCCTAGAACCACCTGGCTGACTGCTCAATTTTCAGTATGAGCCTTTTCATATTGGAAATTGGCAAACTGCTACAAATCAGTCCTTGATGTATTGTTTTGTTCATTGTTGAGACCTAAGAAAGTGATGGATAAAATGTTAATACCCAAGTTAAACTTAAAAGAGTGTGTGTGTGTGTGTGTGTGTGTGTGTGTGTGTGTTGGTGAGCCAACTGTTAAACATTTACCATCTTGCCCCTGGAGATATATCATGTCAACAATTTGTAAAAGAAAGGATAATTTGAGGAGGGAGAGGACACTATTAATAGCTCAGAGAATTAGGAAAGGCTTCCCATAGGAAGTGAGGGGCACCTTGGTTCCAGCTTGAAGGAAGCTCAGGATTCTAAGAGGTAGGGGTGAGGAGGAAGGGCATTCCAAGTGTGGATAGCTTATGAGAAATCACAGAGGTGGAAGATAGAACAAAGCATTTAGATAGCAATGGCTGGGCTAGAGAGAGTAAGAAGGGTAGAATTGTGAAATAAGAATGGTAGGAAGGCTGGAAGATGATTGTTCATGGTTTTACATGTCAATTCAATTCAGCAGGCATCTATGTGTTAGGTAACTGTGCTTAACTTCTCAGGGTACAAAGAAAGTCATCTTCTAAGAGCTCACCTTGTACTGGGGAGAGGGATGATATGGACACAGAGAAGTAATGCAAAATGTATACAAAGTAAATACAAAATAGTTTTTTTTTTTGTGGGAGAGCACTATAACTGAGGGACACTACTTCTCTAGGATAGAGTAGTTGAGCTCAGTTTTGAGTAGAGGAAGGGAGGAAGGGATGTCAAGAGACTGAGGTAAACAGGGAGGGCATTTCAGGCAATAGGAACCAGTCTGTGCAAAGGTATGAATGCAGAGGAATTTCTATTTCATCCTAGAGGTCCTTGAACAAAGAATAGTCAGACCTGTGATAGGGCAGAAAATTTTGTAAGCTAAGTGAAGGATGGATTAGAGAAGGGAGTGATTGAAAGAAGGAAGGCCAGTGATGGTTCTTACAATGGTTCAGCTGTGAGGAAACTGAGAACCTGCTCTTGAGTGGTGGACTAATAAAGTGAAAAAAAAGGGGGTAAGTTGTGAGAGATGCTGTGGAAGTAGAATTAACAAGGTCTGTCAACTTATTAGATATGGGTGGTAGGGGCGCTAAGATGATGAGGAGTTGAAGATGACCTTGAGACTTTGGGACTGTAAGTGGAATCTTGGTATCCTCAACTGGAATAGGAAAGATTGTAGGAGGGAAGAGTTGCTTTAGGGGGAAGGGAATGAGTTCCAATTTTCAACATGTTGAATTCAGGTTTACATATACTTTACAAAGTAATTTTCCCTCACAACAAGCGTATCAACCCCATTTTAGATATAAGGGAACAGAGGCTCAGAGAAATTAGGTATTTTGCCTGTAGTAGCACAGAATGAGAACTGGGACTGAAATCCAGGCCTTCTTTAAGAGAAGTGCCTGTTTCTTTTTCATTATTCCCTGCTATCTCTAAGGGGGAAGTTGTGAGAGATGCTGTGGAAGTAGAATTAACAAGGTCTGTCAACTTATTAGATATGGGTGATGGGGGTGCTAAGATGATGAGGAGTTGAAGATGACCCTGAAACTTTGGGAACTTTGATTAGAAAGTTTGACTTTAAAAGTAATTTCTGTCTGTGTTCTGGTCAAGTGTAATTGACATATATGTGCTTTCATCTCTTAAATGCTAATTAAAATGATATTTATCTTTCTTAACCAAAAGAATATATGAGGTATAATTTGACTGTATCTTAATGATGCCATCATCATAAACAGAAATTCCTGCATTTTGTGGAAAGAGATTACTTTTGGAGTTATTGAGGTAGGACTATTTGTCCTTAGGCTAAGTCTATGTGTCCTAAAGGTCTTTTATGCTTACTAAAGGTCAGTGTGCCATTGGGGAGACAGCAGTGTTCTCAGGGACTGCTAAGGTTTACTTGGCTGTTTGCCCCTGCACTGAATGTTCTCAGGTATGTGGACTCTTTTTAGTTAGTCTTTTCACTGTAGCTATCTATGTATCAGATAGGGGATGGGTCTACAAATTATGCCATAGAAAGATGAGTTGAAGGAACTAACTATGATTAGCTTAGAGAAGACTTAAAGGGACATGAGAGCTATTTTCAAGTATCAGAAAGGTTGTAATGGCTTTTGTGAGGCAATGATTTCACTGGAAGGCTGCCTTCCATTGCCATCATCATTTCTTCTTATGACCTCTGCTGCTGTTTCTGTTCCTTGATACTCTTTTCACTTTATTGCGCACATTTTTCTTTCATGTCAGCTTTTTTTCTTCTTCACCCATCTCTTCTCCCCTACTTTTTGACTTTGATGTCCAAAGTGCTTCCCTTTGAGAATCACTGGTGGTTGATGAGAGCAAACCTTTCTTTTTGTTGGCAAATTGGCCACCATATTGCAGTCCTTTTCACTGTTATAACACTGGACTCTTAGCTTTTTTGTTTATATTAATTCTAGGACTTTTAAATTTTATTTTATTTTCTGGACGTTGTACTGTTCCAGAAAATCAAGCATAGTGTGCATCTGGGGATATGTTTTCATACTCTATTACTCTCATTAAGTTTGAAGTTAATTTTAAAGCAAAAATGTTGAAGACTTTCCATATCATATATTTGATATGTTTGTGTATCTACCTATTTCTTTAACTATAGACTAGGGCAGCTAGGTGGTGTGATGGACAGGAAATTGAGCTTAGAATCAGAAGAATTGAGTTCAAATGTGGCCTCAGACAAGTAGCCATCTGACCCTGGGAAAGTCATTTAGTGCTATTTGCCCCAGTTTTCTCATCTGTAAAATGAGCTGGTGAAAGAAATGGCAAACCATTCAGTATCTTTGCCAAAAAACCCCAAATGGAGTCACAAAGAGTCAGACAAGACTGAACAACAACAGTAACATTTATCTGTTTCGTTAACTATAGACCAGTTTAGTTAAGTTTAACATATAAAAGAGGGTAACTGATCTATCTCAGTGAAGCATGGAATAATTTATTTCATTACTTTCCCACTACTATTTGCTTTATAGTAGAATAGCACCACAAAACACTGTTGTAGTTTTTAGTCCCTCAAATGCAAAAAACTGGGCTATAGATCTAATGATAAACTATCGTTATTATTATGAAAACAAAAATGGGGGTAACTATCTTTATCTGTGACAATGATTTTTTATGTAGTGCAATACTGGCATACAAAATTCATATTTGGGGGTTCTGGTTTTGAGCTGTGTTTGATATATGAAAGTAGATATGTACTATGCTAGATTACTCACAGAATCTTTCCTTTGGGATTTCAACTGAACTGATATTTTTTTCAGCAGAAAGAAGCTGAAAGGATTTTGCAGATGCCACAGTTTGTTCAAATGATGACTTTTTTTCTCCAGTAGTGTGGTATGACTCTCAGATCTAATACTGTATACCCTTTGACCCAGGCATTTTCTTTACACAAAAATGGCGGGGGTTTTAGAACTGAATTTGCAATAACAACCTCCTTTCATGATGTATGTGCTTCAGGAGTTAGGTTACCTTGAAAAGCACACTTTCAGGATAAAAAGGACAGAGTAAATCACATATTGGGGAAAAAACCCCACCAAAACTTTCAGTTTTAACCATTTGTATTCATCTCCTTTCCATTAAAGTTGGATAAGTTAATGAGGAGACATCTTTAATTATAAAAGGATTCTTTATAAAGCATAAGTACCACCCTTTATCATATTTTCATTGGTAGTAATCTTTCTCTTTGAAAGGACTACTGTGGCATAACATTTTGGAAATGTAAATAATTAAGTAAAAATGCAATGCATTTCTACATTAGAAAAAACAAGGAATCAGAAAAATAAAAAGTCAGGTTGGACATTAATATTTGTAGGAAATGCACAGAGGATCAAATCATATAATGTGGATTCACTCATCTAGTACCATTTAGAAATCCTTGTTGATTTTGCTCTTACGTTAGTGTAGAGGAAAAGCAAGTATTTCCCTCTTTCTTTGTTGTACTGAAGAAAAAAGGCTGCTGTAAGTCTAACACTAAATAAATATTTACACAATACTTTTCATCTTTCTTTCTATCTTTTCTTTTCTTTTTACTGAGGGGGCATCCCCTGAAATACCAGAGAGCTATTCAAAAGAACACATTCAGTTTTCATTGAAAGCATATTGAAGAAAGAAGATATAGCTTTTTCTAATGAATAAAACACTGTTTTATTGTAATCCATAGAGTCTTTGTCTAGCCAAAAATATAATCCAAACAATTTTTTTTGATCCAACAACCCTCACATAATTGATATAGAATCACACATGAAAGCTGATCTCGCTTGGCTAGCCAACTGAAGGATAATTGTAGATATTATTCTATTTAAGGGTGACAGTCACTTGACAGAGAGTTTTTCACCAACCCTTTAATAAATCTGATAACTTACTAAATTGTTTGTCAACTGCCATGGGATGAAGTTTAAATGTTGTCCAAATTCCTTCACAATTCCAACACTTTATGATGAACATTTTTGAAAGTAAGGTCAAAATGCCTGATGATTCACATAAGTCCTTCTGTATTCTGATGAACTGATTCATTTGTACATAAAGTCAGAGGAATTGTGATTACAAAATGAAGGATAAAATAGAAGGAATCTTCTTCCACTTTAGATTCTATTGATTTTTCACATTGAAAATTATACTCCTATTTTCAACCTTAAAATATTCTGAAAAAGTTTAGGACTTAGTATTCTGTAAACATTTTATGAAGAAATACAGTTTGTTCTAGAATAGTAATGAGCATGAAAAATCCCAGCTAAATTCAGCATAGATAGCTGAGATCTACAAATGTACCTCTCCAGTTTTAGACTGAAGTCTTGAAAAACATGGTATTACTAATTTAATGCTCCTTCGAGCTCCAGTTATGCACTTTCAGATAGAGTGATATGCAATACTATTAAATAAAATGACAATTGAATGAGTTTACTGGGCATGGGCTCGGTGTGCCAGTACATCCTGCGGGGGTAGTATTTCTATTGCTCTTCCACTGAAAGGAATATTCCTCCCAGCATGTGCCAATACACACAGACCATGCTCCTGAGAGACCATGTATGACCTTTGCTGGATTCTATCGCAATGTACTTATTACTTGCTCCTTTCCTTACTATATTCATAATTCTACCATATGGGTTGATTTTATTTTGTATTCCTCAAGTTTATAACCCAGTAACTAGCATTTATCTTTTTTCCACATGTACTCCTATTACAAATGCTACATCACTGAGATCCTGCAGGATAGTCTTCTCATAATAAAATTACTCACCAGACACGGGGTACCCAAAATCCAGGCTTTTTTTCTCCAGGTCTTAGTTTTAAATTTAAGTTTTTGGAAACACTTACATTAATTCTGAATATGCCATGGCAATCTTCCTAAAGGAGAATCAAAGAGAAAATCTAGTAAATAGGTGGATTCCCCAAAATGAAGGATGCAAATCATGAGATTATTTCAAGGTCAGTTTTAAAAAAAATACTTATTTATTTACTTTTAGCTTACAGCATTCAGTTCCTCAATCCCTTGAGTTTCAAATTTTCTCCACCTCCCTCTCCTCCCCCCTCAGTGGCATGCAATCAAATATAGGCTCTACAAATACCTTCACATTGAACATTAGTCAAATTGTAAAGAAGGATTATAACCAATGGAGTGAACAATGAGAAAGAAGAACTAAAACAAAACAAAAAAGGAGAGCAAGTAGTTTGCTTCAATCTGCATTCAGACTCTGTAGTTCTTTCTTGGGATGTGGATACCCCTTTCCATCATGAGTCTTTTGGCATTGTCTTATAACCTTGCATTGATGAGAAGAACTTGTCTATCAAAGTTAGTTGTCACACATACGATGTGTCTGTAATTGTGTACTAAAGTTCTCCTCGTTCTGCTCTCCTCATTCAGCAACAGTTTATATAAGTCTCTCCAGGTTATTATGAAGTCTGTCTGCTCCTCATTTCTTATAGAACAATAGTATTCCATGACATTCACATGTCACAACTTGTTTAGCCATTCCCCAATTGGTAGGCATCCCCTTGCTTTCCAATTCTTTGCTACCACAAAAAGAGCTGCTATAAATATTTTTATACACATGGGTCCTTTTCCCGCTTCTATGATCTCTTTGGGATACAGCCCTAGAAGTAGTATTGCTGGGTCAAAGGGTATGTGCTTACTTATAGCTTCAAGGGCAGTTTTAAAAGATGTATTTTAAAAGATAAGAAACATGAGCCATAAAAATGGGGAAAGTTAATGGGTATGCAAATCTATAGAGGATATTTCTTAAACTTCCAAACACAATCCTTTGTCATAATTTTCTTTCCCTGTGCCTTCTTTATTTATAAGGATTGCTCTGGTATCACATTTCAGTGATAGTGGAAGTAAATAAACACAGAACAACCTCTCAAAACCAGGAAAGAAATAAATTAGGTTGCACATCAACACTTTCCTAATATATACTTATTTTCCAACCAGAAATGGAGAATAAGAATGGATAACAGAGGAGTGGAAGGAAGTTCATGGCTAATCTGCTTAGTGTGTGGTCCTGTCTATGGAGACATGAGATGATAGGCATGCTTTTATACTGTGCAATCTAACTTATACACACTCAAGAAATATACTCCTGGGAAGGACTGGAGATTGCTCAAGCAATAGAAAAAATCCAGCATTAACTCTCATTGGGTTCAACCTAAGCTACGTAATCTGTTGTTTTTGTGGTATTTAAAGGATATTCCGTATGCCTCCTTAAACCTACTAACCCCTTTTTTTAGAAAAGATTGAGCTAAGGCTCATGAGGAATATCATTCTCTACTGCTTCTAGACATCTCCTGATACACCCAAATGCCTGCCTTTAGTGTCTTTCTTTCTTACATTCAGGAATGTTTGTTTATTGTTCAAACAAGAACAACAATTTTAAAAAATTTATGGAATAAAACAAACATTTCCATAACATAGTATAATAAAAAAGGTGATTGCACCAAAACTGCGTATCTATTATGTACAACTTTCTATTCCTTTTAAATATATAACAAAGTTATCATGTAGATTTCTTTTTTTTCTTTTCCCTCACCTTAGAAATGACTATTAGACACAAACATGTATGTGTGTGTGTGTGTGTGTGTGTGTGTGTGTGTGTGTGTGTGTGTGTGTGTGTGTGTAATTCTACATATACTTCTGTTTATCAGATGTTTCTCTGGATGCAGATAGCTTCTCTCTTTATATGTCCTGTCTGGTTAATTTGCATATTTATAAAAGTCAAAATGACTTATTTGCTCAAAGTCATTCTTAAAACAATATTGCTGTTACTGTATAAATATTCTTGGTTTTGCTCATTTTGCTCTTTATTATTTCATGTAAGCTTTTCCATGCTTTTCTAAGACCATTGAGCTCATCAGTTCTTATAGCACAGTAGTATTCCATCACAATCATATACTACAACTTGTTCAGTCACTCCCCAATTGATGGGTATCCCTGCAATTTCCAGTTCTTTGCTAGCAAAAAGAGAGCTATTATAAATAATTTAGAATATATAGATTATTTTCCTTTTTTCCCTAATGATCTTTGGAAAATAGACCTAGTAGTGATATTGTTGGGTCAAAGTTTCTCTAAAATTTGCACTTGACATGAGGATAGGGCTGTCTGTGTGAAGTATGTAAAAATGGAGACCTTGAGATACTTAAGGAATAAATATAAATATAGGAATACACCACATTAGGTTATCCTGGCCAACATCATTTTGTAGTAAGATATATTATAACTAAGTTCTCCTTGAATCTGTGAAACCTCACTTATCACACTGCGGCTATGGAACAAACTCTCCCCATGACATTGTTTTGCCTAATGCCAATGTTTTCATGGAACCAACAAATGACATTAGGT
>JAQQSU010011227.1:0-12225 GCA_028627135.1 Pseudochirops cupreus
GAGAGAGAGAGAGAGAGAGAGAGAGAGAGAGAGAGAGGGAGAGAGAGAGAGAGAGAGAGAGAGGGAGGGAGAGAGAGAGAGAGAGGGAGAGAGAGAGAGAGAGAGAGAGGGAGGGAGAGAGAGAGAGAGGGAGAGAGAGAGAGAGAGGGAGAGAGGGAGAGAGAGAGAAACTCAAATGAGTTATTTAGCCTGATCTAGATGAATTACATTGTAAGGTTACAGACAAATTTCATATGACTGCTATGCTAGCATTGTTAACCTTTAGGGAGTAATAGAGGAAAGACAAATGCATTGGACTACAAGTAAAAAGAAAATGTTAAACCAGTTTTCAAAAAGGAGGGATAAGAGTTGGATTCTTCTAATTATAACTATTTGAACATATTGATCACAAGAGAAATCCTTGAAAACAGTCTTAAACAAGTGGCTGTAAGCAGCCAATAATATTAGTTCACATTCATATGGCAATTTCAGGTTTACAAATACAACCACATGCGTGATAGAGGAAATGACCACTTTTAAGAGGAGAAGATGGAGGAACAGAGTGGTTAAGCAATGTGCCCAGGAGCTCAAAGCTAATCAATGTCTAAACCAGGTTTGGATCTCGAGCCTTCGGATTTGAGGTGCAGAGTCTGTTCCTTCACACCATCACACTTAAAAAAAAGAAGGTCACCCTCTAGGTTCATAACTTCAGTGTAAATCTCCTCCCCTCACTTTCCCTCACACTTCCAATTATTGGCCAGACCTTGCCACTTCTACCTTCGTCACATCTCCAGCATCTTCTCAATACTTCCACAGCTATCATTTCAGTTCAACTATTACTTTAGGCTCTCTTTGTCCTTCGCTAAAATTATTGCAATAGACTCCTAATTGGTTTCCTTGCCTTAAGTTTCCCAAATCCAGTCTATCATCTGTCTTCCACACAGCTATCTAAGTGGTTTTCATCTAGTGATGACCTGATCATGTCAACACTCCCTGCTATCCCACTCCAATCCCATTCAATCAACTCCAGTATCTTCCTATTGCCTTCAGGAATGCCTCTGTTTAACTTTTAACCTTTCATATACTGACTCCAACCTATTTTTCCAGACTCACTGCACACTACCCCCTCTCCCAATCTCTGTATTCTACAACCCAGACAAACGAACCCTCTCTCTGTTCTTTACACTCCATCTCTCATCTCTCTTGATTTTACACTGGCTGTCCCCAGTCTTTGGAATATACTTCCTACTTACTTCCACCTCAAAGAATCTCTCTCTTTCTCCAGGATGCAGTTCAGTTATCACTTTCTGCGTTAAGCCTTTTCTAAATCACCCCAACTGCTTAATATCTTGTGTTTACTAGCCTTGTATTTAATATCTTTATATTTATTCTATCTCTACTTGCATATGCATGTGTTATCTCTGTTGTTAGAATATAAGTACCTGGAGAATAAAGGTTATTTTATTCTTTGTGTTTTTCCCAGCATATAAACAGTGCCTGGGACATAGAAGGCACCTAATAAATGACTAGTTGATTGAAAGCATGGGTCTATTACCAAGAAGTCATACCAGAGTAGACTCTCATGCTTTTTGACAGTATCTCTAGACTAGTGGAACAAATTAATGCTGAGGATATAATATAGCTATCACTTCAGCAAGTTATTCAAGAGTCTCTTGTAAAATAAAAGATGAAGAGAGATGAACCAAATTGTGATAACCTAATAATAATAACCAAATACAGATAGGTTAATTTGGATTTGGTTGTGGTTGATTGGCTGGATTTAAAGAGTTTTGATGAGTGGATTTATTTTTCAAGCTGGAATCAAGTCAATAATGATAATAACTTGACAGTTTACATGGGCTTTGTGGAATGGCATAGTAGAAAGAACATGAGCTATTGAATCAGAGGACCTGGAGTTCAAAACCCTGTTCTGATGATTTCCTTCTGTGTAACTTTTGAGCTATCTCCATGAGCCTCAGTTTCCTCATCTGTAAAATAAGGAGTTGCCTCTGAGGGTCCTTCTATGACCCTAAATCTAAAATCTATGATTTTGCACCTAAATCTATGATTTTTCTATAGTGCTTTACAATTTACAAAGTGCCTCCATCATAACAACACTACAAATTTGACAGTACAAGTATCAATATTGCTAATTTGCGTATGAGCACACCAAGGACAAGACATGGTAAACAACGTACCCAAGGTCCCTGTAAAGCCAATCACAAGCAGCTCTCCTGAGGACTGCTGCTGTGAATAACTTCAAGGATCTAATCACATAGTATAGTGAACTCTTTATTTGTACAGCAATAAACTAAAGCAAAACATTCAAGAAAGTAAAGCCCAAGATTCACAATAACATAACACAAGAACTTATTACTAAGGTGGCCACATAGTCTTAAAGAGAACATATCACTCAGTAAGCTGCGATCTCATCAGTTAATACAGAGTACCCAAGTAAAGTCTTTTTTCATCTTGAAAGAAGGCTGATTCCAAACCCCATGGCTCCTCTTCCATGTGGCTGACTGCTCCCAGCTCTTGCCTGAATTCACCCAACTCTTGCCTGGACTCACGTGTAGGCAGCTTTCTGCTCCTGTTTCATACCTCAGTTTACTCCTCCACTCCAAGCTCTTCAAAATTTCTGTTTCTAGGAAAACAAAACTTAACGGAGCTACAACAATATTTATACACATTGCTGGCACTATCATCTCAATTCACTTTCTGTCTGACAAAGTAACACAAATCAACAGACAAAGCTTCTGTCTGAGAAATCAAATACAAATCAACAGTCAAGTCCCAGGACTTCTGTAACAGCAGTAAAGTCCTCTTTTATGATTTCCGTCTAAAAATAACAGACAGGATGCTTTTGTCTGACAGACCAACAGACAGAGTGTTACAGAGCGCCCAAACCACAAGCATTCTCCCTCTCAGTTCCACTTGGTCTCAGCTCTTGTCTAGCTTTTTCTCTGCTCTGCTCCTTCCTGTTCCACTCTTTAAGCAAGTTCCTCCCACTGTGGGCTCCATGTGATGACATTAGACCTATTAAGGGCAGGGAAGATCTCCAAACTTCTTTAAGTCTATTAAGGGCAGCACGATGTATACTGTTTCAAACAAAGACTTGATATAATCAAAGGCAAGGCTCAAAGACACTTGAATACCTGAAACAAGCAGCAAAGTATTACTTTGCTTGCCATTATAGTCCCTTGTCCAGTAAGGGGCAGAATCAAGGCTTAAAACTAGGTCTTCTGAGTCCAGGTCCAGTTTTTTTCTCTACTCATTACACCATACTACTTATGAGACTTGCCATGTAGCCCTATTATGTTTAACAGGTTTAGCAATAACTTAAATGAAGACCTAGATCCCTTGTTTCTGAAATATACAGATGATGCAAAGCTTAAAAGAATAATTAACACTGGAGGATGCTAATTTGGACCCAAAATCATTTCTCTGGATAAAAACTTTGGGCCAAAACCCAATAAAATGAAATTTAATTGGGTTAAATGTAAAGTCCAACACTCAGCTTCAAAAAATCAATTTCATAAATACGAAATGGAGCTGAAAAGCTGAGATGTGGTGATATGATATGAAAGTTTATGTGAAGATAATCGAGGAATTTCAATGGGCTATAAATTCAATAAAAACTGACAGCATGACTTGAAAGCTGTAAAAGGTGGTGCCATCGTAGGTTGGATTAATATTTGGGAGCTGGTTCTCTTATCATCCAAACCTGTGATTTCATCCGTGTAAAAACTTCCTCCATTGACACCACATGACAAATCTTAAGTAACCGATAGCCTTAGAGAGTTGCATTGAAAGGTAAAGAGATTTGTCAGTGGTTATGTGTCTAGAGTGTGTCAAAGGCATCAGCTGAAGTTGGGTCTTCCTGGCCTCCCGTTTGCCCATTATTTAACTTCTCATTAACTGAAGCCCCAAAGGAAGTGGATTATTTTCCCTGGTGTTTATATCTTAAAGTGTTTGATATTGGAGAGGAAACTTAGGAGTACTGGGTGAAAATTACAGAAAGGACCTTTTTTTAGCTTTAGACAAGAAGGGATTTCTTAACAGTCAAAACTTTAAAAAAAAAATAGCCACCATGCCTTAGGAGGTAACAAGTTCTCTGTCACTAGGAATGGTTTTTCAACAAAGGTTAGATACCCACTTGTTGGAGATATTGTAGAAGGGTTTCATGATCATAACTGGGACTGAATGTCCTCTAAATTCCCTTATAGAATAAGGTACTTATTTGTTTTATTTTAGATCCTGTGATTCTATACGAGAAGTGCCATCCCTTGATTGTACAGAGAAAGGTAAAAATCTCTTCACAATTAAGCAAGATAATACCAAGAGAGATAAAACTGGTTATACTCCAGTAACAACATTATGAAAAACACTCAGGTAAACAGGTGAATAAATGAGGCCTATTTCAGTGTAGTTTCATTAAGAAATGTGGTATCATCAAAGTATTATTAGGCAGGTAGAAGCGAGCTTCAGGGAGACACATCATCTAAAAGAACTGAAAAATCTATACAACTAACCTAAAGGCAGAATAAGAAAGATGTTGAATGGAAGCTAAATTAATTGCACCAGAAAGAAAGTATCTATTTTCTATGAGTAAAAGGGAAAAAAATCTTTCATCAGATGATTGAGACCAGTGAAGAAACCACAATGAATATTCTTTCAAATTTTGTTTTATTTTATTTTTAACTCTATATCCTGAAGAGTTTAGGAGAATAAAACTAACTGTGAGGAAGAAAAAAAGACAAACTGGAGATGTCAAGTGGAATCACAGAGCTAATATTTATGCTATATGCAATGTCTAGGTCACAGAAAACTGCACATACCCTCCTTCTACTCCTAACTACTATGTGTCATCAAGAATAAGTAATATGATGTATTTAAATCCCTTAACCAGGTTATCTGTAATTGAAGATAAAAGGTTACAGTGATTTTAAGGCTAGTCTAAATTACTGTTGTCATGTCCTATAATACTTCATGACCCCAGGTTTCCTTGGCAAAAATACTAGAATGGTTTGCCATTTCCTTCTCCAGCTCGTTTTACAGATAAGGAAACTGAGGCAAACAGGGTTAAAGGACTTGCTCAGAATCACATAACTAGTAAGTGTCTGAGGTCAAATTTGAACTCAGATCTTTCTCACTCCAGGTCCAATACTCTATTCACTGTGCTACCTAGCTAGCCTAGGAGATTAGTCCTCCAGGACTCTCTCATCAGAATAAGTATAAAAAAAGAGATGACTTTATAGAACAACACATTCCTTCAGTCTTTAGACTGATCCCAGGGACAATTTCTTCCTCCCTTCTGCAACGCTGGCCCCCCCCCCCAACCCTAGAAATAAGAAATATGGTAACCATAGTTCAAGGAACTTTTCAAATTATGACAACAGGATACAGGTTGCATGAGAGAGGAATCTGATATTCTTAATTTTGTTTTATAACTTATTTGAGAATTTAGTCTTTCACCACATCTCTTCCGAACGTCTTTCATTGCCCGTTACCTAAAAGCAGAGAATATATATATACATATATATATATATACACATATATACATACATGTGTGTATGTATATGTGTATGCACATATATGTATGTGTGTAGTATGTACGCACCTGTGCCTATAGTGTATACACATGTGTGTATATACATACATATATATATAGATGTGTGCTTATGGGAGATTGAGCATGATGATACATGCCTGCAGTTCATGCTTCTAGGGATGCTAAGGCCATGGATCACTTGAGTTCAGGGGTTCTGTGCTGCATTTGGGGCTAAAGGTGCTCAGATATCTTCACTAAATCCAGCACCAAGATGGTGAACCCTGGGGAACAGGGGTTTATCTACCAAGCTTCCATAGGAGAAACAAACCAATCCAGGCCTGTAAAAAGAGAAAGTTAAAACTTTCATGCTAATCAATGTTGGGATGAAGCCATGAGTGACTGTTGCACTTCCAGTCAGTATCACACACATACATTTGTGTATACACATAGGCATATGTACCTACATCCATGTTTTTATATGTGCATGTATATATGTAGGCATAGATGTACTTGTAAATATACGTGTATAATATAATTTCAATTGAACTGCTGGTTTTTTAAGTGCCTGCAGTGTGCAAGGTACTATGCTCCATTCTGGGAATTAAAACATGAACAACGACACCATCCCTGCCATTGGGTGGCTTATATTCTGCTCAGAAAGACAACATATACATATTTAAGTTTATATGAAATTTATTTGTAAAATTATGAGGAAATGTTCTATGGGGAAGAGGCATGCCCTAACATCTGGGGGGATCATGATCTTCATGTAGATCATGCTTAAGCTGGGCTTTCAAGAAGTCTAAGGATTCTAAGAGGTAATGGTGAGGAGTGAGTTCATTCTAGATATGGGATCAGAGAGACAAGAGATGGAACATCAAGAATAAGTAGATGGAAAGGAGCCGAATTGATTGGACATTAGAGTGAATGGGGGGGAAGGGTAATATATTTTGAAACTTTAATAGCTTAAAACTGCATTAAGACTTCTGAAACACTCTATATAATAAAGCTGGAAAGATAGGTTAGGGTCAGGTTGTAAAGAACAGAAGAATATATAATATAGTCTAATGAACAAATAAAACATACTGAGCATTTATTAAGTTGTATATTATTACAGCACACATTTATTGTGTATAAAATACCGTACACATAGGATAGCAGCTGGGGAAAAAATCAAAACATCCAATTAAAAGATAAATGTGCTGCATTTCATGAGGAGAGAGAGAAGGGTCAGTAGATTCATTTTTCACTGGCAAAACTTTTATTTAAGTATTGAAAAAAAAAGTTCCTTTTTATTTAGGTGGCAAATTCTTATCTCCAAAGAGTTAGCTCTGGCAAAGGATAAACAGGGCCAGCGGAAAATACCAGTTAGCACTCAGAATGGAGATGTTGTATTTATGATTTAAGATCACTGGAAAATTTGGAACTTTACATAAAAACAAGAAAAGGGAAAGGGCCACTGGCCTAATTTAGGATTGAAAGTATAATTTAGGATAGGGAAAGTATATCACATAGTTTCTGCTTCCTCTGAGCCAGGCAGAACAAAATATATTTTAAGGTTTTAAGTGGAGTGTGGTTTGTACTGCCCCGATTAGACTGTGAGTTCCTTGAGGGCAGGGGATTATTTTTTGCCTTATTTTGTATTATTAGTCTTTAGCATAATTCCTCTCACATAGTAGGTGCTTAATATATCCTTGTTGATTTGATTATAACAAATAGTCTAATAAGAAATGTTATTTAAACGTTGTTTTCATGTAACATAAAATACATTCTCCACTCAAGTCGTACCCTGACACTTCATAGCTGCATTGAAGTGACCATGGGTTCTCAAAGAATATGCAAGTGAGGCAAAAAAAAAATGCTTCCAGGTACTCTCATGGTGGAAAGACTTCAAAGGTAGACCCAGCAATATAGTTATTGTCCAAGGATCAGCTTAGTTAAAAGTCAAGAGGGTTTGAGGACTAGGACATTAGAGGACTAGCCACCAAATGATGGTGGAATGTTCTGGCTGTAGTAACTACCAAAAATCCTCTGAGAAAGCATAGAGGGCATTATGACCTGTGTTCATCGTGGGGAGTGCCCACAACAATGAAGGCATGTTTTTGTTTTTAATACAAAAGCACACAATTCATAACATTTAAACTTTTCTTTAAATATACAGCTAAATCAAAATTATTCAAAGGCTAACTAGATTTTTTTTTATTATCCATGTTTTCTATTCCACTTATCACCATCACCCATAGTTCAATTTTCAGTCAGCTCTTTGCTCATTTGTCCTCATGTGAGGATAAGCAATGAAAAAGAGGTAATTTAAATCCCTGAAAACAGCTGCTTTTAATTAGGAAAAATACGAAGTTTGAGAACTGTATTTTCCTAGGCTATTGCTGTGACTTCACTTTCCTCCTATCTCAATTGTTATACTCCCTAATTTTAGTTAAAAATTTCAAAGATATTCTGCTCTCACATCCCTAGCTTCATTGTCCTATCTCTGCTCTGGAGTATAAATGCTTCAAGTCTGTTGTCCAGTGCCATTATACCGGGAAGCAAGGGGACTATGGCTGGTTGTCTTGACCTGTGCCTTGCAACTGGACTCAAATGACTCTGGAGGAGAAGGTGAGCCTGATGACTGCACAGCTCCGCCTCACTTAAAACCAATTCACTTGCAGGTCAAGACATCACCCTGCTAATGTCAATGGTCTTCTTCAAGAATGAGGGACAAACAACAGCAAACTGGGAAACAATCTCTGTGCAGATGCAGTTTGATGATTTCCTGCATGTGTTGGAGCTACATCTTTTGAAGACCCAAAGAAGATTCCTTTTCACCAAAGTCTTTGGCACTGTAAAATGGTTCAACATCAGAAACTGATTATGATTCCATTGGTGGAAATTATTTTAAAGAAGAGGCATCAATATCTGCTTTGCCTCTTCATCCTAAGGACCATTGGACTTACCTTGTCTTGTCTCCCCATTAGAATGTGAGCTCCTTGAAAGCAGGGACTGTCTTACCTTTTATTTGTATCCAAAGTGCTTAGCACAGTGCTTTGCACATAGTAAATTCTTACAATTGTTTCATTCATTTATTCCATTTATTCTTTGCCAAACCCCAATCTCTCACCATCTGCTCCTCCCAGCCTACTCATGTACTACTGAATAGAGAGGGGAAAAAAATCATTCACCCATGATTAGTAGGTTCACTACAAATTTGTGTTATCTACCCTCTTGAAAGTAACAAAGCAAGCCTTTTACTTCTCCATAATTGATTCTCTATCCCATTCCCCAAAGTGACTGTTCCAAATATCCTCTAATCCCTTAAAACTTCCTTCACTATATCCTGCTCCCATCCTTTTAACTGAGGACCTTACTTCATACTTTACTAGGAAAACAGAGGCCATTTGCAACAAGAATTCACTTCTCTTCTTTTCTCTACTTTACAACCTTTTGGTGGCTCTTCTCCTCAAAGAGTCCAATCTTTCTACATGTACCTTTGCTATCTCTCCCATCCATCGACCTGCTCAATAATCATCCCCCTTCTCTGTCTTATCTTTAATCTCTCCCTATCCACTGCTTCATTCTGTGTTGCATACCAACAAATCCAAGTCTCTCTTCTTCTTAGAAACCTCTAAGTCAGTGGTTCTCAACCTTCCTAATGCTGCCGCCCTTTAGTACTCATATCTGGGCATGTCTGCATGTGGGCAGACCCGCCTGGAGACTGATAGAGGAGTGGTGTCTTGGTTCCTAAGACCATCAGAAATACACATTTTCTGATGGTCTTAGGTGACCCCTGTGATCCCTGTGAAAGGATCATTCAACCCCCAAAGGGGTCGTGACCCACAGGTTGAGAACCGCTGCTCTAAGTAGATCCCACCATCCCATCAAGCTAATATTACTTTCTCAACTAAACTCCTATGGGAAAAGCTATAGATACTCACTGTTTCACTTTCCCTCCTTTCATACGTGTCTTTATAATTCTTTATAATCTGGATTCTAACCTCATCACTCAGTTGCAACTCTTCTCCCCAAGGTTACCAATGATCTCTCCCCTCCTCCTCCTCAATTTATTTAATTATTTATTTTTAGTTTTCAACATTCTCTTCCATAAGTTTTAAATTTTCTTCTCCACCCTCCCTCCCCAATACAGACTGCAATCTGATATGGGCTTTACACATAAATTCCTATTAAACACATTTTCGCATTAGTCATGTTGCATAGAAGAATTATAATGAATGGGGAAAACCATGAGAAAGAAAAAAACACAAAATAATACAAAACAAAAAAGAAAATAGTCTGCTTTGCTCTGTATTCTTACGCCATAGTTCTTTCTCTGGATGTGGCTGGCATTTTCCATCAACCAATGATCTCTTAATCATCAAAGTGGGTGGGCTTTTCTCAGCCCTCATCTTCCTTGACCTCTCTGTAGCATTTGTCACTGATGACCACTCTTTTCTCCTACTCTGGATTTCCATGACTCTATTCCCTCAGTTTCCATCCTTCTTTTCTCTAACTTGGTGATCTTATCAGATCAGGTGGCACAACAGATAGAGCCCTGGATTTGGAGTCAAGAAGACCTGAGTTCAAATACTACCTCAGACACTTAGTAGTTATATGATCCTAGGCAAGTCACCTAAACTCCATTTGCCTCTGTTTCCTCAGTTGTAGAATGGGGTTAATCATAGCATTTATCTCCCAGGGTTGTTGGGAGAATCAACTGAAATAGTACTTGTAAAGAAATTAGCATAGTGGGCTGTATATAGTGGGATCACTGTTTGGGGTGGTGGGTAGGAGAAAGACAGGGAGAAAATTTGTAACTCAAAATCTCGTGGAAATGAATGATGTAAACTAAAAATAAACAAAAGTTAATTTAAAAAATTAAAAGAAATTTTAAAAAAATAATAAAATCTAGCCTTAGACATTTACTAGCTGTGTTACCCTGGGCAAGTCACTTAACCGCTATTTGCCTCAGTACCTCATCTGTAAAATATGGGCACACTGGAGAAGGAAGCAACAAACCACTTCAGTATTTTTGTCAAGAAAATCCCATGGGCAGAAGTTCAGAGGATAACAGAGTCAGACATAGCTGGAGCCAAGATGGAGAAGTAAAGGCAGAGACTTACCTGAACAATCCCAAATTCCCCTCCAAATAACTTTAAAATAACACCTGAAAATGAATTCTGGAATAGTAGAACCAACAAAAGGACAAGATGAAACAATTTTCCAGCATAAGACAATTGAGAAGGTCAATAGGAAAGCTCTGTCTCACTAAGGTGAGAGTGAAGCACAGTTCAGCCCAGGCAGCACTCTGGCAAGCCAGCAGCAGGATAGGTCATGGCAAGCAAGCACAGGCCTTAAGGGCAGCTGAATCAGCAGCAGTGACTTCCAGAGCTCTTGATTCTTAGAAATTAAGTAAGTTAGACAACTGGTCTGAAGGGGACACTTTGCTGGAATTGAGTGCAAGACTGTTCAATTGCCCATATAGGGATCTGGGTCATAGGCCAAGATTCCAGTCACAAAACAAAAAGGAACATCAGCACACTAAAGTTTGCAGCTGCAGGGGAGGGGGACCCTGATCACAATTGTAGGGCAGAAAAGAGTGTTTGTGGTCACTTACAGACCAGAGTACAGGTCAGGAGAGCCATGACCATACCTCTCCTTAGATCATACCACCTTAGAAGAACTGAAAACTTACAATCTCCAGAATTAGCTCTGAAAACAACACTATGAAAAACCTGAAGCTTGGGAGACTCTACACCAGAAGTAGAGTCCAACAACCAAAAAAAAAATGTGATGATAGAAAGTTACTATGGTGACAGGGAAGATAAAAAAAAAAAACAGACCCCAAAGAGGACAGCAATTTCAAAACATCTATGCGCAAAGCCATAAAGAAAAAGCTGAACTAATGTCTGTCACCTGTACCCCCCCTCAAAAAAAAAGGAATTCCTGAAAGAGGTCAAAAAGGATTTTTAAAATCAAATAAGAACAGTAGAGAATAACTTCGAAAAAGAAATGTGAGTGATATAAGAGAATCATGAAAAAAGAGTCAACAGTTTGGTAAAGGAAGCACAAAAATGGAAAAAGATGTACAAAAACTTACTGAAGAAAAGAAGTCCTTAGAAAGTAGAAGTGGTCTAGGGTTGTATCCCAAAGAGATCATAGAAGCGGGAGGAAGACCCATATGTACAAAAATATTTATTGCAGCTCTCTTTGTGGTGGCAAAAAACTGGAAATTAAGGGGATGCCCATCAATTGGGGAATGGCTAAATAAGTTGTGGTATATGAATGTAATGGAATACTATTGTCCTATAAGAAATGAGTAGCAGATGGACTTCATAATAACCTGAAGAGGCTTATCTGATGCTAAATGAGAAAAGCAGAACCAGGAGAAATGTGTACACAATCACAGACACATCGTATGTGTGATGACCAGCCTTGATAAACTGAACTCTTCTCAGCAACACACAGTTATAACACAACTCTACAAGTCTCAGGATGGAAGGAGATATCTACATTCAGAAAAAGATCTAGAAAGAACAGAGTTTAAATGGAGACTGAAGCAACCTACATGCTATCGCCCTTTTCCATGTTTGGTTTTGTTTCCTTTTTCCCATTGTTCACTCCATTGGTTACAACCCTTCTATACAACCAGACTAATGTCCAATGTCAAAGTATTTGCAGATTCTATACTTGACTACATGCCGCCA
>JAQQSU010011228.1:0-12225 GCA_028627135.1 Pseudochirops cupreus
GGCTTTTTGGGCTTCTTTTGTTATTTGAGTTAATCTATTTTTTAGGGTGTTGATTTCTTCAGTCAGATTGCTGACTCTCTTTTCATGATTTTCTTGCAACATTCTTATTTCTCTTCCCAATTTTTCTTCCACTTCTCTTATTTGGTTTTCAAAATCCTTTTTCAGCTCATCTCTAGCTTTAAGGCAAGCTTCATGTTTATTGGAAGCCCCTGGTGGGGGAGGTCTGGCTGCACTGTCCTCCCTCTCTCTGCCTTGGTCTTTCTTTTCCCCAAGGAAGGAGTCTAGGGTTTGGATGCTGTTCTTACTTTGCTTCTTATGCTTATTCTTATTCATGGTTGGTGAGTCCGTGGTTTTTTTTTTTTTGTTTTTTGTTTTTTAATCTCTGTGGGGCTCTGCTTCCAGAGGGGAGAGCTCTATCCCAAATCAATGGGGTCCTCCCAGTTGCTGTAGCTCTCAGGGAGGTGCTGGGTCCCTCCCCCACTTCCGGCTTACTGAAGCAAAAAGGAGCACAGGACCAATGCCCAAGACTGTGATCCGGATCCAGGCTGCTCAACGTGAGAACACTTGGCCTCTGAATGATCACTTGGTCCCCCTGCAGTCTGCAGGCCTAGAGCGCTGAAGCTGCAATGTGGAGGTGGGTGCAGAACCTCTGCCTTTTTGCTTCTCAGCCCTGGAGGCGTTTTGGCCAGACTGCTTTTCTCCCATGACCTCTCAATCCCCACTGACCTAGTTCCGAACACTGCTGCAGCTGCCGCCAATCCGCTCACCCGAAGCTCCTCTTGTCCTGCCGCCTCTGGGGCTCAGCCAGGGCTTCAGGCCAGGCTGGTTTCGGTTCGCAGTGCTGATATGGTTCCTCGTAGCTGAGCTGACTTTAGTGGAAAGTATATTTGTGTGTGTTTTCGAATTCTAGGATTAGTTTAGAGTCATATTTTATGGGTATTTTGGGGTGGCTATGTGAGAGCTGTGATATGTTGCTGCTCCTGTGCTGCCATCTTGGCTCTGCCCCCTGTACAGAAACTTTTCCCACAATGGGCTTTTTAAAAGCCTATCTTTTCAAAGCTATATATTTTTTTTAAATGCAGGACAAAAGGTAAACTGTCCCAGCTTTTTGAAAAAATATATGAATTAAGAGATAGCTGGTAAAGGAAAATGAATACCTTACATTGTTTGAGACCTGTGGCATCTGGTGCTTGAAAAGTCTACTTGTTCTAGGATGACAATTGGAGACTGAACCTCTGGGGGCAACTGGAATCTAGAGGACTGGGAGGGCACAGACCCAGGGAGCAGATTTCTAAGCAAATGTAGAAAAAAGGTCAACAAGAGATGCTATAGATCAGTGGTGGGCTGCAGAATCAGAGACATGGTAGAAGAGGGGCCATATCAGGGACCAGTGTACTCTCTGACACCTACAATAATTGCATTGTTCTGGAAATAAGGCACTATGGAAAAGCGAAATCCATGGGGTAAGTGCTACAAGGCAGTGGCAGAAAACATCTAGAACATAGAGTCTAGCATGAATACCTTGGAAACGTTGATTGTATGAAGAATACACAGAAAAGAATGAGAACCTTATAGGGGTCATGAATCAGAGAAGGAGGATCTAGAGTAAACAGAAAGAGAAGATGGATAATCAATAGAATGAGAGAAATCCATTTTGGAAAAGGACCCCAAAAATAAAATTTAAAAACTAATGAACAGGATTAGCTGCTGGGAAGGAAAAGAAAGGGAAATAGATTAGGAGAGAGGAAGAAAGAAAAAGAAAAAAAAACAGATAACCAGATAAAAACAGGAGAGAAAAAGGAACTAATAAGCAAAAAGTGAAAAGATGTTAACCAATAACAATATCACAAGTCCATGAGACATTGTGCTACAACTGATGCGGTGGCCTTTGTAATATTTTTTGGGGTAATTTTATAATTTTATAGCATTGTTGTAATTTCAGTCTTGCGTTAAGTTGTAAAAGCCACATTTCTTCTCCCCCAGATGTAAAGCATTAGCTCTGTGCCTTCCCCGCCTCCAGCCTAGAGGTATTTCCTCTGAAACCATTACTCTATAGCTATGATAACAAGAATCTTTTCAAGGCACTACCTCCTTTTGTTTTAGTAAACAAGACTCATCCATTTGCAAACTGGATGGGTACATCTCATTTAAATGTGACTTCAAATCTGACTTCTGCTTGACTTTATGACATTTCAGGGCTAAAATCACACCTTTTGCTCCCCCTCCCATCGGATTTCTCCCAGTGAATTATGGGCGGAGCACATGTGCAGTTGATGTGAAGGGTGCGTGTTCCTTTAAGTATTAGGCACTCCCTGGCTCCTCCCCGGCCCCTTCCTAACTCCACCTTTGTATACTTAATTAGCCTAATGAACTTAATGATTGACAGTTTTAGGTCTTTAAAAACTGCCTCTGTACCTCCTGCTCTTTGCAGATAGGCTTTTTCTAGCAGGCAATTTTTTCCTATCACATCTCCTGCCTGCTGAAGAGTGTCACACTTTGCAGGCTTTCTCTGATTTCCCCCCCTCCCCCTCACTTTGCACCTTGCGAGCTTTTTCTAGCAGGTTTCCTAGCCCCTTTGCCCTAGTGTAACAATAAACTTTTATAACTCTGCCAAAAGACAGCTGAGCCTGTAATTCTTTTTGGACGCTGAACCTAAAAAGGATTTCAATAGAAATCCCCCCTACTTATACCTCTTCACAACTAGATTTATTACAAAAGAAATGAACATGCATGTGGAACCCAAAGCTAGACCAAAGAGTTCTAATCCATACAGAAGTTTGACAGTACAACAAAGGGAGGAGAACAACACAGAAATCTCCTAAAGGAGAGTGGCATGAGAAGGAGAAAGGTACAGTAAAGGATGGAAAAAGGACAAAATTCCTCCTAAAGGGGAGGAGCAGGGTGATGGCAAAAGCAGCATTCTTTTCCCTTAGGAACTGACTAAGAAGATAAGATGGTCAACTTATCTACAAGGGTCCCAGCAGCACAAGCACTTTCTCAGTCTGGTGCAGACCAACTGAAGTTTGTCTTGACTTCCAAGGACACACAGAGATACCAGCTGATGGTGATGATTGCCTTCTCCAGCAGAGAAAGGAGAAAAAGTCTGCAAAAATCTACCCTTCCTCCCTTTCTCTCCACTACCCTCAACTGAGAATGAAAGAAAAATAAAATCCCCATTACAAAAATGTAGTCAAGCAAAACAAATTGCACATGTCTAAAGAAAAAAAGAAAGAAACACACACATATATGTACATACAAATATATATGGACATGTGTCTCATTCTGTACTCTGAGGCTTTCACTTCTATATAAGAAGGTAGATAGCATGTTTTGTTATTAGTCCTCTGGAATTGTGGTTGGTCATTACACTGATCAAAGTTCTTAAATCTTTCAAAGATGTTTGTCTGTACAATACTGTTTTCACTGTACAAATTTTTCTGCTGGTTGAATTTGCTTCATTCTACATCAGTTCCATTTCCATTTCCCAGTTTTCTCTGAAAACATCCCCTTTTTAAAGCACAACAGCACTCCATTAACTTACTAGCCCTTTCCCAATTTGTGGTAGCCTGCTCAGATTCCTGTTCTTTGCTACCTCAATAAAAGTATAATTTTTTTTTACATCCTTATTTAGAGTTTGTTTAACTTAGGACTAATGCCTCCCTTGAACCTACTCCCTCTCTTAATTTACTCTACTCCTTTTCTCCCCTTTCCCGCTTATTTCCCTACTAGATAAAATGTTTTTCCTTATCCAATCGCACGCGCGCGTGCGTGCGTGCACGCGTGCGTGTGTGTGTGTGTGTGTGTGTGTGTGTCTTCCTTCCTTGGCCAATTCAGATGAGAGCGAGGTTCAAGTGGCAGCCACTGACCCTACCTATTCCTCCTTGTTTGTATATAGACTTCTACTTGCCTACTCCAACTATGTGAGATAATTTTCCCTAACCTTACTTTCCCTCCTTGTATTCTTCTCCCCCTCTCTTTCTATTCTTCTATTATCATCAAGGCATTGATGAGGATACAAACAGTGCCCTAAGGGCTAAAAATAATATTAAGGGTTGCTTTTCTAGTACTTTGTGAAGCCCCTACTTTATTCTGCAACCTGAAAGTGCCCTAAAGTCCTCTTCCCCGAATCTTGAACTTATATCAAAAGAATTGCTTTTGTCTCCTTTATGCTGTGTGCCTCAGGTCCTTTCATTTTTAACCTGTATCCTCCTGCCCTGTCTTTAAATCCTTAAACCTTTTATAAAACTTTCCCCTTATCCTGGACCATAAAATTCCTTGTCTCCCCCCATTCTGGGTCATGGAATTTCCCCTGTCTCCCTTATCTTGTGTCTCCTATCTTGTCATCCATCTTCCTCATCCTGCCTCTGATCTTTAACCTCCATAAAAATCTGTAGAGCTACATTACCATTCTGAAACCTCTATATAAGCATAACTCCTCCAGATGTTGGGTCTCACTTAGCTTTCTTGCTAAGAGACCCATGCTGCTTTTTCAGGGAAAGTAAAGCTCCCAAAGGCTACACAGAAGGTCTAAGTGAATTCTTTCACATCTGAACCTGCTCTCCCAACTATGACCTCAACAATAAGACCAAACTACTCCCAAGACTTCAATCTAAGTAGACTTTATGCCCTCTGATGATGATAGGGTTCAAAGGAGACACATGTGTCATTTCTCCATATTAGAACATAAGCAACCTATTCTTATTTTGTCCTCTATCATTGTTCATTCCTATGTTTTTGTGTTTCTTTTAACTCTTATGTTTGAATTGTAAATTTCTATGTAATTCTGGTCTTTTCATCAGGAATTCATGGAAATTCTTTATTTACTTGAAAATCTGTTTTTTCCCCTGTAGAATTATACTCAGTCTTTTTTTTAGTTTTATTAAATAGTTTATTTTTAGTTTTCAACATTCATTTCCACATGATTTTGAGTTCCAAATTTTCTCCCCATCTCTCCTCTCCCCACAAGATGGCATGATTTACCCGTTTCCCTAGTCTGCCCTCTCTTCATCATGCTCCCCCTATCCCTTCTCTCTTTCTCCATTATTTTCTTGTAGGGCAAGATAGATTTATAAACCCCATTGCCTGTGTATCTTTTTTCCCAGTTGCATGTAAAAACAATTTTTAACATTTGTTTTTAAAACTTTGAGTTCCAAATTCTCTCCCTTCTTTCCTCCCCATCCACCCTCATTGAGAAGGCAAGCAATTCAGTACAGATTATACATATGTAGTTATGCAAAATACATCTGTAATAGTCATGTTGTGAAAGACTATATTTCCCTTCATCCTATCCCGCCCCCTACTTATTCTGTTTTCTCCTTTGACCCTGTCCCTTTTCAACAGTGTTTGCTTCTGACTACCCCCTCCCCCAATCTGTCCTCCCTTCCATCATTCCCTGCCCCCCTTTCCCCATACTTTCCTGTAGGGTAAGATACCCAATTAAGTGTGTATATTATTCCCTCCTTAAGTCAAATCCGATGAGAGTGAGGTTCACTCATTCCCTCTCACTTCCCCCTGTTCCCCTCCATTGTGAAACCTTTTTTTTGCTTCTTTCATGTGACATAATTTATCTCATTCTATCTCCTCCTTTCTCCTTCTCCCAATATATTCCTCTCTCACCCCTTAATTTTATTTTTTACATATCATTCCTTCATATTCAACTCGCCCTATGCCATCCATCCATCTATCTATCTATCTATCCATCTATCTATCTATCCATCTATCTATCTATCTATCTACTGCTTCTATGGTTGGTTGTTGGGGCAGGACCAACTTTATAATGGTGCCTATAGAAGGGCAGCTAGGTGGTACAGTGGATAAGGTCAGGACGACTCTGGCTCTACTTTGTGAGTTCAAATCTGGCCTCACACATTTACTAGATGCATGACCCAAGGCATGACCCACCTACCTCCACTGCACCAAGATGGGAGATGGACCCCAGCCAGATTGTGATCCTCTTTCACCCTGGTCCCACAGAGTTTTCCCACTGACCTTTTATGCTATCTTTGGCATTTGTGGATTGAGAAGCCTGGAAATCACCACAGCTACCAGAGATTCCATGCCCTGAGGCCTGCTCTAGTCCTGTCTCTGCTGGAGCCACCCCTGCCAGACTGTACTCTACTTCCAGCCTGGTGCAATATACCCTTCCTGTTGACCTTCCAGGCTGTCTTGGGCTGGAGATTTGCTTTACTCTGGCATTTTGTGGGTTCTATAGCTCCGGAATTTGTTTGCAACCATTTTTTACACGTATTTCAAGGGGTTTGGGAGAGGTCTCAGGCAAGTCCATGCTCTTACTCTGCCATCTTGGCTCTGCCCCCTCTTTGGTTTTTTAAGACAATCAGGGGTAAGTGACTTGCCCAGGGTCACAGAGTTAATATCTGAGGCTGGATTTGAACTCAGGTCCTTCTGACTCCAGGGTCAGTGCTCTAATCCACTGCACCACCTAGCTGCCCCACTTATATTCATTCTTGTTGGGTAAGTTATTCTTGGGTAAAAGCCTATATATATCCTTTACTTTCTAAAATATTGTATTCCATGCACTCTGATTCTTTAAGGTGGTGGATACTCCTGACTGTGACTACTTGGTACTTGAGTTCTTTCTTTTTGACTGCTTGTAGTATTTTTCCTGACCTGGAAGCTTAGGATTTTGACTATAATGTTCCTGGGAATTTACATTTGGGAATTTCTTTCAGGAGGTAAGCAATGAATTCTTTCTTTTTCCATTTTGTCCTCAGGTTCTATTAAGTTGGGCATTTTGCTTTTAAGATTTCTCGAAATATAATGTCTAAATCTTTTTTTTGGCCATGATTTTCAGGCACTCCAAAGATTTTTATATTTTTCTCTTTGATCTGTTTTCCATATCATTTGTTTTTATTATGAGATAACTTACCTTTGCCTCTACATTTTCAGTCTTTTTACTTTGTTTCAACATTTTTTGGTCTCCTCATGGAATCACCAGCTTCTATTTGGTTCAATCAAATTTTCATGGGTTTTATTGCTTGATCAAGGTCTTATTCCTCTTGTCACAAGCTGTCAATTCCCTAATTCCTTCTTCTATAGCTCTCATTTTCATTTTTCTAGTACTCACATTCCACTTATAAAAACATTTAAACTTAAAAACAAAACAAAACCCTCTTGCTTAACCTCCTCCAGGAATTCAAATTTCAAATTGAAATTTTGCCTGAGTTTTTTCCCCGCTCTGAAGTCTTGCTCATAGAACCACAATGAAATGTTGCTGCACTCAGCCCATCAGTCAGCTGGAAAGCTCTGAGGGTTTGGAGTAAAAACACTGCAAGTTCCTCTTTTGTTTGGGATTCCTATCCTGGTTATTCCTTACTGCAGGTTTCAGAGTGGGCTAACGGGTAGAATTGCTCTACTTATATGGGCTGTTACCACTATTGCTTGCTTCTGAACTTCCTCCTTGCTCTGTATATAGTTTAGGACCTAAAACCACTGCTTACCCCAGAATATGGTCTCTGAATGCAGTCCATACTGGATCTGTGATCTAGGACTAAGTATTAGGTGACAATGCTGTCAGCTGGCACCTGTTCCTGCATACTGCACAAGGAGCTCTAGGATGAATCAGGGACCTCCTCTTGCCCTGATGTCATTCCCTGTGTACTCATCCCTGCATGTTTCTGGCAGAATGACAGACCCATTCTCTATGTCCATAGACCTCTCTTGTCTCCCTATGCTGACCTGACCTGGAAAAGTGACTTATTATGAACTTTTCTTAAATTTTTCATCAGGATTCACTGGTAATTTAAACCTGTTTGGAGAGTTTGGGGAAGTTTTTGTTATTTTGAGGGGAGTGTGGGAGGACCTCACTGTACTTCTTTCTGTTACTCCTTTGTTTCTTACTCTCTGAGCTCTATCTTGTGGGAAAGAGGTAACATCTCAGCTAAGAACTCCAGCTGAAGCAAGAAGCTATAAGCAGACATACAGGCTATATAGTCTGGTACCCAGAGTACCTGCTACAGCTGGCAACAACTTGCTGTGATCATAGAAGCAGAAAAAAAAGCAGCTATCAAGCAAGACAAGCAGAAATCAGTGTCCAGCAGACTACATGCAAAGGTCATGTGTTCAGCAGAGGTGGACCACACAAAACCAGCAGGCTGTGTAGGAATAGCTTGATATCTCTAAAAGACACGAGTGACAGGTGAATTGACTCTTCAAGTATGTCTTAACCACATGTGTTTCCTACATGCCTGCCCCAACCACATGTGGTCTCTGTTTATGCTCACTCTTCCAACTGATGGTATAAATATTTATGTAAAGGGGTGTTTCAGAGTGTTGGCAGGAAATATTTTTTGCTACTTTTCTTAGTGTATTATTCCATTATTATTATAACTGCTTTGAACTAACTGTGTCCTCTGGCTGACTAGCAAAAGTAAACATATCTGAGTGTAGGGACTTGTGAAGCATGACTGATCTTTTGTTTGCTTTAGAAAAAGGAAATCTGCATAGTACCTTGATCCTAGGCTAGTCTTATTTGGGAGATTCACTGTGGAAGTTAGAGGTCGCTTTTATTGATTATAGCAAAACTCCACTTACCTGAAGCTGCATTATGACCATGTTTACAAATGTTTCCTCACTGCTTCATATCATGGACATATCACTAAAAAGTTCAGTGTAAATCTAACTTCAGATGAAAAATGAACCATATGGAATAAATAGAAATAAATGAATAAAGGCAATTTATACTGAGTCCTTCTGGGATACAAATACACAAACTGCTACATTAGATACAATTTCTCGGTTTTATGGTTGGTCGTTGGGGCAGGACCAACTTTATAATGGTGCCTATAGAAGGGCAGCTAGGTGGTACAGTGGATAAGGTCAGGACGACTCTGGCTCTGCTTTGTGAGTTCAAATCTGGCCTCACACATTTACTAGATGCATAACCCAAGGCAAGTCATTTAACGCTGTTCGGTTCAGTTTCCTCATCTGTAAAATGAGCTGGAGAAGGAAATGGCAAACCGGAATCTTTGCCAAGAAAACCTCAAACAGGGTCATGAGGAATAAGACAAGAGTGAAAATGAGGGAATGACAAAAATGTCGTAGAAGTCAGTTAACTTTGATTCTAAATCATTCCACTGCCTCACACTACATCTAGGTGCCTTGCATACAAAAGGCACTTAATAAATTCTTGTTGCATTGAATTTTCAATTTCTTAGAATATACTTCATATCAATGTCATCCACTTCGAGATGCAAGTTGAAACATTTTTTCTCTTTCTTTTTCTTGCTTTTTTTTCCTGCATGGCTAATGTGGAAGTATGTTTTGTATGACTTCAAATGTATAATGGGTATCATATTTCTTTCCCTCTCAATAGGTGGGGGAAGGATAGAGTGAAAGAGAGAACTTGGAACCAAAAATAAAATTAAAAAAAGAATATACTTCATATAAAAGGGAATTGGAAGAATAGGAAAGGGAGAGGCAGAGATAAAGAAAGGAAAAGAAAGTAGGAAAAAACAGTCTAATTAAGAGATGTTATTCTTTACAAATATGAACATTACAAAAGTATATCCTGTTACAATGCTACTACAACTATGCTGTAAAGACTAATGTGTGCTAGGGGATTTATCTGAGGAAACTTGGAGTTCCGTACTATTCAACAAGAAGAGTGGGTGGTGTCTTCCTGAACTCTGGATTTCAGCTAAATTTCCTTCCAACAATTAAACACACACCCATACCTCAACTAATTTGTAACTTTTAAGTCTTCATCTTTTACTACATGATCTTAAATGTAAAATGCGATGCTAAAATAATAGTATTATGTGAAGCTCTACTCTTTTTTAGTTTCATTGTTTTAAATTGATTTTTAATGAAAAGCTTCATATGAACAAGATCAATTAAACATATTTTGACTTTTTATATATGTACATTTCAACATATATAGTTTCATAACATTTTTGTCCATTCATCTGTATGTTTTTCTTTCATATATAGTCAATCTATTCTCTTTTTCTAGATCTGCTTTCTTTTCACAGCATCCTTTCATATAGATTAATTGAATTAAAAGATTCTTTCCTACTAATATACAATATATGGTATACTCCAATAGGTGGGTAGTCTCAGTTATTTCAAATTTTTACAATGATTTAACATTCATCATTATAATAATGACAATAATAATAGTAATAAAGGTATTTATATAGCCCCTCTATGTGCCAGGCACTGTGCCCAGCCCTTTAAAATATTATCTCATTAGAAGCTCACAATAACCCTGGGAAGTAGGTGCTATTATTATCCCCATTTTACAAATGAAGAAACTGAGATAAACAGAGGTCAAGTGACTTGCCCAAGGTCAAATAGCTAGTAAATGTCTGAGGCTGGATTTGAACTCTGGTTTTATAAGGCTCTAGATATCTGTGAACATACAGCATCATCCCTGCCCCTTTTTGGGTAAATTTTTCCAAAGAGAACTATCAAATAAAAGGGCACAATTTTTTATAACTTAACAGTAGACTTCCAACTTGCTCCCCAAAACCACTCCATTTTGCAGGCCTACCTATAAAGCACGAGTGTATCTATACTTTAATTTTTTTTTTCATTAAACAATGCTATTTATTGGAATGTTTGCACAGAAAGTTAGGCTTAAAGATATAGGCAACTGAACCACCATGTTTAAAAACACACAACATACAATTTCCTCTCAGTAAAACAAACCAAAACCCTCTTCCCTCTCCCCTATTAAAAAAAAAAACCCACCACCACTAACCAAACTTTTTTTTAAAAAATAAAGCCCTTCCAAAAAGAAACCCCCCCAAAACCCAATTCTTCAAAAACTGGTTTCTAACAGCAATAAGTCATAATATCCTTAAATGTAAAAACCCAAACCAGCCTACAGGTCAAAGGGAAAGTGGTTATAGCTGGGTCAAACAAGGAAAAAGGAACCTGACCAATCTCTGAACCTGATTCTTCAGGTCTGGGAGCCTTCTCTCCCTCTTGCTATATTTCTTTTTGAGGGCATTTACAGGAACTGATGGAAGAATGCTATCTCAAGAGGTATACACTGGAAGTCTCCCTTAGCCTGTCTTTAAAGTTTAGACCACTTGTTTTGGGTCAGAAGGGGCCTGTTCAGTTCTAGGGGTGGGGCCAGCTATACCTGACCTTCTATGACTGATGAAGGTCCAAGCAATTGACTTTTTTTATCCTGCTTCTTGGGGAATAGGGCCCCTAGTTGGAAGCAATCTGTTGGCTTAGTGGGGAGAGTTTGGAAGGTTGTTCCATACCTATATGAAGGGGAGAATGGATTAGGGAGAGAAGATTCTACTGGAGTTTCTAGGAACCAGTCTTTAAGGAAGTTAAGAGTTATACTCTGTTAACTCCATTTTTTTTTTGGAAGCTTTTGTTTTCGGGTAGGACTTCTGTTCTGTAAATTCTTAGATGTCAATTCCTATAGCTCTTTAAATTATTTGATGTTCAAGAGGAAAGAAATATGTATCTCCTATGCTACTTTTTTTTAACTTTTACTTATTTTAGTTTACATCATTCATTTCCATGAGATTTTGAGTTACAAATTTTCTCCCCATCTTTCTCCTACCCACCACCCCAAAGCAGCCAACCCATTGTATAACCCCTCCCCCAATCTATTCTCTCCTATGTCCTCCCCCACCACCCCTCTGACTTTCCAGTAGGGCAGGATGGATCTCCCTATCACAGTGCCTGTGTATCTTAAGTCCAAGTTGGATGTAGTTAATAATAATATTAATAATAATTGTATATATATATATGTATATACATATATATTTTAAATATTTGATTATAGAACTTTAATCTCTAGATTCTTTCTCTTCCTCCCTCGTCACTCACCGCCACTGGAAGGACAAGCAATTAAATACAGGCTGTACATGTGTAATTATGCAAAACCTCTTCACAGTGGGCATATTGTGAGAGAGTGATTATATGTCCCTCCTTCCTATTCCACCCCCCCGTTCTATTCTCTACCCTGTCCCTGTCCCTTTACAGATGTGTGTACTTCCATCAACCCTCCCCCCACCCCTGTCTTCCCCTCCATCATCCCACCTCTCATCTCCATCCCCCCTATTCTCCTGTGTGACAAGATACCCACTTTAGAGTTTATGTCATTCCTTCCCTAAGCCAAGTTCAGTGAGAGTAAGGTTGACTCTTTCCCTTTTGCCTTTTCCCCTCCATTGTAACAATTATCCTTTGCCTCTTCTATGAGATGATTAACCCCATTCTGTCTCTCCCTGTCTCCTCTCA
>JAQQSU010011229.1:0-12225 GCA_028627135.1 Pseudochirops cupreus
GGGGGAGGAGAGAGATCTTTATGGCTGCGGAGGCCGAGCCAGATGCAGCAGAGAGCAGTGAGTGGTTTCAGTGCCAGGCTGGGGAGAGAACAGCATCATTTTCTTTCGCTGTTTCTGCCCTGGCTTGTTACAGGGAATTAGCCGATGGAGAAGAGTGCTGCTGCTGCTCCTTGCTTATGCATTTATTCCTCATAAGCAATGGAAAATTCATTTAGCCAAGTTCATCCAAAAGAATCCCTCCCTCCACAAAACAAAAGTATTTCTCAAGAAATGTAAAAATATGCAGAGGCCCGAAGTGTGTGTGTGGAAACTGAATACATATACAATAAACATACACAAAGTATACAACACGCATCAGGCAATTACTTTTTCCAGTTTGTGCTCCAGTGCCTTGGGTTCTTAATAAGTGCTAATTGAATGAATTTGAAAAGCAGCTCACATCATACTGGGCTAGAGGGCCTAGTGGGCAGGAGTTCAAGACGGGCCCAGATAGGTAAATTATCAGGTAATTTTAAAATAAAAAGGTCTAGCAATAGGGGAAAGGTTCTTAACCTGGAGTCGACTGATTTCAGGGAGTCCACACACTTGATGAGGGGAAAATGACATCTTTATGTTCGCTAAACTTTGGTTTCTATGTATTTCTATGTATTTTACGCATTTAAAAACATCATTCTGAAAAGGGGTCCACAGGCATAACCAGAGGGACAAAGGGGTCCAGACACAAGGGTCCTCAAGTGCAGCCCTTTGACTGAATCCAAACTTCACGAAACAAATGCCCTTAATCAAAGGATTTGTTCTGTAAAACTTGGACTCAGTCAGAAGGCCACACCCAAGGACCAAGAAGGCCACATGTGCCTTTGAGGCCGTAGGTGCTTCACTTCTGGAAGAAGCCCTGAACTAGAGATTGGGAAAAGGCTTTTTGTTAATAGTGTCCCCCGAGTTGAACCTTCAGAGAGGCTAGGTGTTATAAGAGGCAGAGTTGAGGAAGGGACAGCATTTGAAGCATGGTGGGGCAGTTTGTGCAAATGCAGGGTGGCTGGAGATGGAACAGAGTTGGGGAACAGTAAAGGTAGGTCAGTTTCACCAGAATGCAAAGTGCATGAAGGAGTAATAGAAAGGTAGACTGGAGTCATATTCTGGAGGACTTTAAATGCCAAACTGAGGAGTTCGGGATTATATTCCAGAGTTAAGAGGCAGCTGATGACACTTCTTGAGCAAAAGAGTGACATGGACATTAATTTGGAAGCTGTGTGGAGAATGGATTGGGGAAAAAGGACTTTGGGAAGAGAAAGGAATAGAACAAACATTTATATAGAACCTACTATGTGTCAAGTACTGTTAGCCCTGTTTACAAATAGCATCCCATTTATTCCTCGTAACATTTATATGTCAGATTGGTACTATTATTCTACCTATGTTATAGTTGGGGAAACAGAGGCAGGCAGAAGTTAGGTGACTTGTCCAGGGTCACACAGGTAGTAAGTGGGGCTAGATTTTAACACAAGTCTTCCTGACTTCAGGCCCAGGGCTCTGCTGCTAGCTACTTCACTGTGTGGCTGCCCTTTGAAAGCAGGAAGGCCAATTATGAGGCTATTTCAATAGCCTAGGTGAGAGGTGATGGTGCAATGTGAGCGGAATGAAGGGGAACGGATGAGACAGTGAGATTTTGTGGAGGCAGAAGGAACACGACTTAGTAACAGACCAGATGTGCCGGATAAAGGGTTGAAAGTGACACCAGGGTTGTGAATCCAAGTGATTGGAAGGATCCTGGAAGGTGGGGGGTGGGATGTGTTCTGTTTTTTACTTGTTGAGTTTGAAGTACAACTGGGCATTTGGTAACATGGGATTGAAGCTCGGTACACAGATAAAGGCTGTATACCGATTTGGGAGTCATCTGCATAGAGATGGTAATTGAGTCATGGGAACAGATGAGGTCATTAAGAGTGAAGAGGACCTAGGCCAGAGGGCCTAGGATGACACCCATGAGTAGGGGGCAGGACACAGATGAGGCCTCGGAAAATGAGACCTACAAGGGGAGAAACACCAAGTAGGAAGGCATAGCGTGTGGCAACAATAAGAGTAGCTCACATTTTACAGGAGTTTGTTTGCAAAGTGCTTTATACGTTTAACTCATTTGAACCATACAACAACCTTGTGATAGAGGTGCTATTATCATTCCCATTTTATACATGAAAAAACACAGTGAAGTGACTTGCCCAAAGTCATAGAGCCAGGGAGGAACCGAGGCAAGCTTCTAACAAGTTCTTCCTGGCTCAAGTCCCATATTCTCATCACTGCGCCACCTAGATAGATGCCTATTATAGGAAGTTTTTCCTTCCATGTTCAACTGAAACCTTCCTTCCAATAGTTTACAGCCCCCTGAAAGCCAAACAGAACTAGTCTACTGCTTTCACAGAGACTTTAACACGAAAATTCTTCCGTTACTTGAAGATAGCTATTCCGTCACTCCTGAATCTTTTTTCTTTTTTGCTTTTTGGAGGGGGGGAGGGCAGGGCAATTGGGGTTAAATGACTTGCCCAAGGTCACACAAGCTAGAGTGTCAAGTGTCTGGGGCTGAGTTTGAATTCAGGTCCTCCTGACTCCAGGGCCAGTGCTCTATTCACTGAGCCACCTAGCTGCCCCTGTTCACCAATTTCTGAGGTGTAAATGCTCATGTTGAAAATTTAACCATCAGCTCTAAAGAGCTGGCTCCAGAACACTACTGTTTGTAAGCCAAAAAGCACTATATAAAATGATTTGTTATTATTGAGACAATCTTGTGCACCCAAGAAGAATTGTTAGAATTCTTCCCTGCCTGAAAAACCTTCTTTCACAGTTTTATGGTTCTGTTCACATATGGAATCTAATTCTCAAGTAAATCTGCTAAACCCTGCAAAGGGTTCTTCTAACCGAAAAATACCTTGAACTTGCACTGTGGCAAGATCATTGGAATGGGAGTAAAGAAACCTGGGTTCTAGTTCCAGCTCATCCACAAGCGGATGGTATGAGCCTGGGCAAGTCATTTCAGTTCTGAGACTCAGTGTCTTTTTGTGTAAAAGGGAGTTAGGTTAGATAATTCTCTAAGATTCTTTATTCTTTAACTTTCTATAATTCTACATAGTCATTCATTCACAAATAAATGTTACCTTCAGGCTTGGAAACCAATACTATATCTTATTTTTAAGATATCATTTTACTGTTTTCCTTGGCACTCGGCAGCACAAAGACTTGTGGCTGAAAGTAATAAATTACGACTGACTGAAAGTAAACTGCACAAACTCTGCATATGTTCTTCAGAAATTTGTCTTTGAAAATTAATTTAACAATATTCTGTACACACATTTTAGAGCAACATTTCTAATTTCAAAATTTAAGAATATTTATGAAAAAAGTTATATTGTGTTCTTTAAATCTTTAATATAAATAAACAAATAATTCACAGCATGAAACTAGGTATCCTTGTAAATAATTTTTTAAAATATCCTAACAAATGAGATTTAAAGTTAAATAGCTCTATTTCTATCTAAATAAACAAACTTTAAAAAAAAAGGGAAAATCAGTAAATAGAGTGTACAAAGATTTACAATGCTAAGACAGTCGAAATCATTTAGAAGGATTCCATGAATTCAGGGGGGAAATCCATCTATAGCAGAAACTTTGAAAAGAATGCACAAAGTAGTATCCTATGGACTGAAAATGGATACAACCAATGAGAAAATGGTGAATATAAATAAATACAAGAGTACTTTTGCTTTTTAAAATAAGTGCATAGTTTGGATGAGAAGGGGGAGAGAGGTAATTATCAGGTCTAATGGCCTGATTAAGGACAAAATACTGATTTGACATGCTTTATTTAAAATGCACATGAAAGCACAACTGAAAATCTGGCTGTGATCAATGCCCCTTTCAGGATACTTAAAGTCAAATTCATTCAAATTAAATTAGGATGAACAGTACATCAAACTTCAAATGGCAACCTCAGATCATGGCTCTTAGTTAGTTTTTTAAAGGCACATTTTCCTTTACTGTTGTTTTAGAAAAGAGATTTCAAAAAAGCCAACTTGGCACTTTTCTATTTCTTATATGAATAGCCCCAAGAAAGGACAGCACATACTCAATCTGCTGAGGTTTCTTTTCCTACTGTCAGACATGTCAAAGCGTGACTTTACTTTAGAAATAGGTGATGTTATAAAAAGTATTATAACAATGACTCATCCTGGGGTTCCAGGGGTGGTTCTGAACCCATAGGGCTACTGGCCAAACAACATATAAAAACTTAGTTACAAATCCTCCCACCCACCCCCCCCCCACAATGAAATATGTGCCTACATCAGGGAAGGTAGCCTAAATGAAAACAAAAGCAAAAACTTTTCATATGCTCCAACCCAGAGCACATGCTCTCAAAAATTCATAGGCTCAAACCCACTAGATGGCGATTTAAAAGACGGATAATCTCCCCTTCACCAATACATTTTACTTTAGATTTCTGGGGTGAAGGAGGAAGGATTCTGACCTCCCATTAGAAAAGTCCAATTTCTGCACTGCAACTGTTTATTCTGGAAGGACAATCTGAATTCAATAAACTTCTGAAACTTCAAATATGTATAAAGACAGAAATAGGGGGAAAAAGGTGCTACAAACACTGAGACCCATTCTCAGCATTTGCCTGCTATTTGCTGGAGAAAACATTCAGATTTTCTAAGAATTTTTTTAGGGTGAAATCTTTGCTGACCCTTAAAAAAAGGGTGACTTCCACAAAACCCAAGGTTAGTGCAGCTGATCTTACAGCTTCATATTGATCTTTACGTCTCCAAATAAAGTTCCTTATTAAAATTCAAATGGCATGTATTCAATAATAAGATCACATTCAAGTATATACTACCCTGGTCAAAAAAATTTTAGAAATATTTCTGTGGCAGATTAGAAGAATATTTTGCTATGAGTGAAAAAGAGCATAGAAAAATAGAAGGCAGACAAGCCACCAGCATACAAATTGATTTTTAACATCTAAAGGGGCCACAATGAAGATTATTTTTGCTCTTTCATTTAATAATTCTCTCTCCCTTTATAGTTGAAGCCTCTACCTTCTCCTGGATAAGTCAAACTAAAACCTTACTCAACTGATAGCTTAAGAAGGACAGGTTCTGGTAAACACAAAACTGAAATACTTTTGACCTTCTGAATCAGTTTCCTTGAACTGCTACAAAAAAAAGTACTATTTCCTTAGTAATTTTACATCCCCCAAAACATGTAGATGGATATGAAATCTCAATTTTCATTTTACAAAGCTATACAGATTCAGACCTTTAACTTCCTCTGAAATCACTCTGTTGCTTTGTTTGGGGATTCACTTCAACTCAACTTTATGGTTTTACAGCCTTCATCCTAGATGCATCTTCAGAAACTCTAAGATCTTCTTCCAAGATTCCTCCTGAGCAATGGCATGGGCTCTGCACTGACCTCCACCCAGAACAGGGACCCCCAGCCACCGGTCCAAGGCAACTGGAAAAAATGGGCTATTGGGTGGATCAATTCGATGACCCGCATTAGGGTAACTCAGAAGAGTATAATTTTTTTTCCCACGCTCCTCTAAACGCTTGATTGCCAAGTCAGCATACAAAGAGCTATTCCATTGTTTGTCATCCTCTCCAACCACAAAGAGGAAGTGAGAGTTAGCTTTTTCTATGGGGATAAGGCTGTCTCCATAAGCAGGATCCAAGGGGTCTACAAGGGCTTCTTTAACATCGTACACTCCTGAGGAAGTGACAGTGATTTTATCCAGATCAAAAGGGAGCCCTGGAAGAATCACTTGACCACACTGAAGAGCAGTGCCTGTGTTGGCGATGCAACCATTGATACTGACCACAGCAGCCACATCTGGGAGGAAGGTAGCCATTGAGAAGGCCAGTTCTGCTCCTTTGCCTGATCCAATTACTCCAATTTTGGGACCTTTGACCTTTAAAGAAAAAAGAAATAGAGAAAGAAAGGCACAATGGGGTTACAAAGACTGCTATGGATTGATCTTTACTGACTTGTTAAGCTACTGATTTATTATTCACATGGCGCATAGTTTACCAACTGCTTATGTTACCATTTTTTCCCTTCTCCTGAGGAGTGTATTTCCTTCTGTCACACCACTTACCTTTGTGTGATTCTGCACAAATTTAGCTGCCTGAGCAAAGTAGTCAAGATTTAAATCTTTCATGATGGGAGGTAGATCTTCAAAGGCAAAATATGGCAAAGCTAGGGTGGCAAAGCCTCGACAAGCAAGAAGGCTAGCCCGAAATTCATGTAGTCCCCCTTCATCGCCAAACATGTCAATCACACCAGGAAATGGACCATCCCCTACAAAAACAAGGATAGAATGTAACATGACAGTGTTGTTCCTGATTTCATACAGAAGAGTCTGGATCATCGAAAGGCCAATATTTACTAAATATGAGACTTAGATGCACCTTCAAGCTCTATTTGTTTGCTCTTAATCTACATTGTTATTTTTTCTTCCACAGAAGTACATGTATTCAAATGTGTGAATAAAAGCATAAGAAAAAAGGAGCACGTAAGAGAAAATGAAACAAAAACCCCCAAGAAATTATAAATGATCATATTTGTCCATAACTTCCATCATTTACCCATCCAAAAAAATGTCTGTGTTTATTATATCACAGCAATACCCACTTCATCCTTATTTTTCTTGTCCTTTTCTTGCTCTTTGCTGTAAGAATCTATTGCAGTTTTGTCTCTTTAAGCATGTTCAGTCTACGTGTTATTATTCTTTTGGTAATGAACCGAAAGAATTCAATGAGGAATGACCTCTTTGGGCTGAACTGACTTTCTGGACTTTCTCTATGAACCTCTTTCTTCACGGTGGAAGCTCACTCCATCCCTGGATTTCACTTACTGAAGTATTCTCCTTCCCTGTGTCTGCCCTCTGACTGCCTGGTTCCTCCCTGAACCTTAATTCTGAGGAAGATGCCCAGGCAAGCCATGTCTTCATTCCTCTCAGGCTAACCTAGTCTCTCTAGACTTTCTTTACTATGTTCCTGCACTGGTGCCTTCCTTCATCTCTTTCATCTTGTCTTCTACCAACTCCCACCTTTTCAGCTTCTTTATATGCTGCCTTCCCCTATTAGAATGTAAGCTCCCCAAGGGCAGGCACTATTTTTTTTCGTCTTGTATTTATATTCCCAGCTATTAGCACCATAACTGGCACAGAGCAAGACCGTAATAAATGTTTGAGGACTTGACTTGATTCTGCTTTCTTCACTTCATGTAATTTTAAATAAGCATTTACAGAGGCCCTATTTTGAAAAAATTCTTCATATTTATCACCTTTTTTGGGGGGGGAAGGAAGAGAAGGTTAGATCTCTAATTTCATTAGTGTATACCAGACATGTCAAACACAGTCCACAGGCCACGTGTGGCTCACAAAACTCCAAAGTGCAGCCCAAATCCAGTTAAAATATAGTTTCTGATTTTATATTATAAACACGTGTGGTTTTCTAAGTCAATATGTGGACCACTGAGATCCTGATGGACAACTTAGTTTTTCCCGGTTATGAGTTTGACACCACTGGTGTACACTGGGAAATCTCAATAAGGAAACCCATTCGACACGAATCTGTGATTTCCAGCCTTAGAGTGCTGTCCTGAGGAACACTGACAGGTTAAAGGATTTGTCTTGGGTCACAGAGCCGGTATGTATCAGAAGCAGGCCTTGAAGTCAGGTCTCCCTGATGCTGGGGTTAGTTCTCTTGCTAGTACATTGCATTGCCTCTTGTCATTTCTAATGCTGCAATAATATTCTATCATATTCACGTATCATAATTTGTTCAAAATGATCTAATTCCGTAAAATATTTCTTAACTCATAGCCCATCCTTTATTGATGAACACTTAGTATATTTCCAGTTTTTTGACATCACAAACAATGCTGTCAAGAACACTTTTGTAAATTGATCTGTCCCCTGTCAATAACATCCTTGAGGTATATCCTCTGCAGCAGAACCACTGGATCAAAGGATCTGCACACTCATAACTATTAATGTATCATTCCATGCTGCTTCCCCGATTTCAAAAGCAGCCCTATTCACAATCCCACCAGCAGGATAATATCAAGTCACCAGTTGTCATCTTTTATCTTTGTCAATCTGGGGCTCAGGTGGCTCAGAGTTGCTTTAATTTGCATTTCTCTGATTAAGAATTTTGAATATTTTTTCATGTGACCGCTGATAGCTTATAATTCTTTAGAGAATTATATTTGTTCCTTTGACAACTTATTAACTATAAAATAGCTCACACTGATAAAAGTGTCAATTCTTTATACATTTTGGATGTCATATTTATTTTAAATCATGTGATGCAATAATTTCCCCTGGTTTGTCTCATCCTTTCTTATTCTGAATTCATTGGTTTATTCTATACAAGGGCTTTTTTATTTCTATGCCATGAAATACAAGTATTTCGTCTCTCATAGTTTTCTGAATAAATTTAAGAATTTATTCCTTTTCCAGCACTATTAAAGTTTTAATCATTTCTTGTCCCCTAATTTTTTAGGATGTTTACGACTATATATATATTGTGTGTGTGTGTGTGTGTGTGTGTGTGTGTGTGTGTGTGTGTGTGTGTGGTGATTTGGTCTGCTCTTTTTCAACAAAGTCCCATCTAAATGTTTGTTAACAATTTTCATTAAATACTGAATATTTCTCCCAGTGGTTTATCATTCCAGTTTACTGAACACTTCACCATCTAAATCTAGTTCTGGCTCATTACTATTTAACCTATTCACTGATCTGTTATTCTATTTTTAAAAAATCTAGTACCAGACAGTTTAGATAATGACCAGTTTGTAGTATAATTTGAAATCTAAGGTACAAGGTCCCTCTTCTTTCTTTTTCTTTTAACTGATTTCCTCTGACACTCTGGACCTTTTGCTCTTCCATATGAATTACTATTTTGTCTAATTCTGTATCTAGTGGGTATTTTAATAGAAAAAAAACAATATGCCTATAAATTAATTTGGGAAAACTATATAATATGTACAGTATCTCGGTCTAAATGTAAACAACAAATATTTCTTCAATTTTAATTATTCTATTTCTATAAATCTGGTTTGTGGCTGACTTTATGTAAGTTCCAAGTTTTAAATTCAATTCAAATCAACAAGCATGTATTAACTGACCACTATGTGCAAAACATTGCCAGCTGCCAGGGTACAAAGACAAAAATGAAAAGAACAAGAATAAAAAGAATGAAAAGCTTATATTCTATCAGGTAAGAATTCCCAGATATTCAACACATTTTGTAATTATTTTAAACGGCATTTTTTCCTTGTATTTTTTATTGGCGGTACTTATTTGACTATTTACTATAAGTATCTGAGCTAGATTTGTTGATTGTCTTAGGTTTTCTTAGTAATCAATCATATTGGAATGGTGTTTCAAGAGTTGAGCTTGGAGTACATAAGACCTACGTTCAAGTCCTGCCTTCAACATATAATGGTTATATAGCCCTGGCCCAGTCACTTTGCCTCTCTGTTGCAGGTGGTTGTCTAAGACTGTTAGGTTGCAGAGAAGACGCCCACCTGTACTGATAGAAGTTTCCCCATTTGGGAGTTCCACAGGTGTCATCCCTGTTCCTGTTGTCCATGGGAGAATTTTCTAAGGCTTCTCCATTGCATGTAATTTTGGCCCTTGCGTTCAAATAAAGGCTTCTACTGTAATGAAAACTTCCATTCCTAGTCATTTTAGTGTTTTTAATATAAAGGGTTTTACCAAAAGTTCTTTCTCTATCTGCTAATGAGATAGAATTTCAAATATTTTGCTAATACAACTTCTCATGCTGTTTGCTGATATTAAGTCATATTTACATTCCTGGCATAAGTCCCACATGATCACCTGAACAATTTTTAAAATACACTATTATGTTATGTTTGCCGTGATATTTCTGCATTCAGTATTCATTAATAATATTGGTCTATAGTTCCCTTTACATGCCTTTAGACAGTCTGAAGATCCATATGGTTTGAAGATCAGAATTGTGTTTTAATCATAAGAAAAATTTGGTAGAATGCCACATTTTTCCATTTCTGAAAACAATTTCTATAGTATGAAAATTCTATAGTATCAAAATTATTTGTTCTTTGATAGAATTCACTTGGGAATTCATCTGGTCTGTGTATGTATATTTGCATTGTATTTCATTAATGGTTTTCTTTAATGCATTTCACTGGATTGATCAATTTGGGTATTTCATATTTTTGTGAATATCATCCATTTCTTTTACATTCTCAGTTTTCCTGGCACATGACTGAACGTTGTTGTTTTGTTGTTGTTGTTGTTTTTTTTACTATCTTCACTATTCAATTAGGTATTTTTTTGTCCTCATTTTTAAATTTCAGTGATTTGATTTTCTCTTCTCTTATTTGGTTAATTTAGTTAATGGTTTGTCAATTTTATTAGACTTTTAAAAATTCATTTCTTTTAATTTAGCCGTGTTTGCTTTCAAGTGTGCTTATTTTTCCTTTTGCCTTAATGATATCTTCTTTTGTTTATTTTAGTTGCATTAATTTGATTTTCTCTGATTTTTTAAAACTGAAAACTCATCTCAACCTTCTCTTCTGTTATTGTAAGAATATAAATTTTTACCTCTAAGAATTACCTTTGCTGCAACCCATAAATTTTGGTATGTGCTGCATTCTTACCTTATGAAAAAGAATGCTGGATTATTATGAACAGCATCCCAAGGGTATTTAAGGAGGAAATCAGAAAAAGGACTACAAATAAGAAATATGGTAAAGATCTGCAAAAACTATTACAACAAATTCAGTATTGAACCTTAAAATTATAGTCATGCTTATTTATAGAGAAAGCAGAAATTGCACAAAAGAGAACATGGAAAAAAATCCAAATTAATTGAAATAGGGAGAGCAGATCCATGCTGTAAATCAGTGGTATCAAAGTTAGAAACGAGGGACATTAAACTGTATATAAGGATGTGTGTTGGACCCACACTGACTTAGAAAATTACATGTTAATATTATCTATATTTTACTGTATTTTTATTTGTTTTGTCAAATACTTCCCAATGATATTTTTACTTGGTTAGGTAGCACCTGGGAGTACTGGAGGCCACAACGCTGCGTGTTTGACATGTGCTGTAGAAGATAAGATTGTGAGGGCACTGAAGCACCAATCTGGAAGATAACAGATGCGGTAAAAATCTAGGACTTTTTGATATCAGAGGTGACCAAGACAACAACAACTACCAAATGAATTTGAATTTAGGACATCTTGATGAGGATATTATTAGACATTTTGCAAATGCATCATTCTGTAAATGATATTCAACACTGGACCACATCATTATCATGTGACAATTGCCTGAAAGATGTAAAGAGTTCATATAAGTCTTTCCAAGTTTTTCTGAAGTCCACCTGCTCATCATTTCTTATAGCACAACGGTATTCCATTACATTCATATACCACAATGTTTTCAGTTCCCCAACTGAAATTGGGCATCCCCTCAATTTCCAGTTCTTGGCCACCACAAAAAGAGCTGCTATCAATATTTTTGTACATGTGGGTCCTTTTCCCATTTTTATGTTGTCTTTGGGATACAGACTGAGAAGTGGTATTCCTGGGTCAAAGGGCATATACAGTTTTATAGCCTTTTGGGCATAATTCCAAATTGCTCTCCAGAACGGTTGGACCAGTTAACAACAGTGCATCAGTGTTCCAATTTTCCCATATTTTCTCCAACATTAATCATTTTCCTATTTTGTCATCAGATAGGAATGATGTGGTACCTCAGAGTTGTTTTGATTTGCATTTCTCTAATCAGTTGTGATTTAGAGCATTGTTTTCATATGACTATAGATAACTTTAATTTCTTCATCTGAAAACCTTTGACCATTTATCAATTGAGGAATGACTTGTATTCTTATAAATTTAATTCAGTTCTCTATATATTTTAGAAATGAGGTCTTTCACTCCAACATAAGAAGCATGAGAAGATAAATACGGGAAAGAAATCATAAGGTACCTATCAAAGATGAACTATTTACATGACAACATGGAAAAGTGACAATTGTAACAGTTGAAACTTTTCTCAGTATGAGGATAGGGCAAGGGAATACAAATGTATATATACATATACATACACATAAATTTATATAAGAAGGTTTACATATGCAAACAAGCACATATCTGAGTATATGTATAAATGA
>JAQQSU010001123.1:3011-14868 GCA_028627135.1 Pseudochirops cupreus
GTATAAATACAGTTGTACCTCTTTGGTTACCAAAAAATTGAAAAGGTTCTATAATAGGTATTCAGAGGGAAGGTTCTTATAGACATCTGATAACTATATAGATATATGCAAATACACATATTTGTAAAGCTGCTATGGCCACCATACCAGTATTAAGAAATATTACATGCTCCCCAGGTTTACTTTTCAGCTTTTACCAAGTCCTTATCACAGTTTGCTTTGTATTTTTCATAATTCTGTAAACCTAGTGTTCCTTAAAACCACTATGTACTGTATGCTTTGTTATTAAAATTGAGTGATAACAAAATCAGGCCAACAATTCTGGGGCCACTTAGCTATTTTTTAACAATAAAATTTTTATAATAAATGATGGACCTTTGGTTTTTACCTTATTTGACTTATATTGCACTCTGAGGATTCATGCTATAATTACAAGGAGTTAGTACACACTCAGGGCTTTAAACAAAATTGAAAGGATTATAGAGGTATTTGATATTAAAAAAAAAAAACCCATTAGTCATTAGGAAGTTTTCTACATTGGTTAGGTAGTAATTGATATAGGACTGGCTGTTATTGGTAATAATTGATATAAGATTGCTTTTAATTTTCTAGGATCACATTCAGCCTCCTGAATCCTTCTTGGGTACATTAAGACAATTGAAAGTATAATTATTAAAAATAAGTCAGTCATAATATTTGCTACTTCATATTGGAAACTAGTAAAATACTTATGTTGGTCTTTGCATAATGTGTTGGTACTTAAAGTTGAGCACTTATATCTAATTCAGTTCATAGTCTCTCATGTGAAGAATGTTGAACAGTATTGCAACAGCCTAAATATGTACATTTTTTAAAATGTGTTTTTATTTCATTAAATACTTCCCAATTACATGTAAAGGATTTTTAAATATTTATTTCTTGAAAAATTTAAGTTCCAAATTCTCTTCCTCCTGCCCCTCTTCCACACAGTGAGAAGGCAAGCAATATATCAATTATACATGTGAAGTTATACAAAACGTATTTCCATATTATGTTTGCAATATGGAAATTGCAATATGGTTTTCATATCCATGTTGCAAAAGGAAAGACACACACATTAACACACACACATACAAACATGAAGTACACACACACACACACACACACACACACACACACACACACACGAAGTAAATAAAGTACGATTCAATCTGCACTCAGAATTCATCAGTTGTCTCTGAAAGTGGATAGCATTTTTCATCATGGGTCCTTTAGAATTGTCTTGAATCATTATCTTGATCAGAGAGCTAGCTAAGTCTTTCACAGTTGATCATCCTTACAATATTGCTGTTACTATGTACAATGTTCTCCTGGTTCTGCTCACTTTACTCTTCATCAGTTCATTTAAGTCTTCCCAGGTTTTTTTGAAACTATCCTGCTCATCATTTCTTTTAGTACAATAGTATTGCATCACAATCATATACCACAACTTGTTTATCCATTCCCCAATTGATGGACATCCCCTCAATTTCCAGTTCTTTGCCACTACAAAAGTTTGTGGTGAAAATTTGTTGAGGAAACTTAAGTGGGTAACTTCTAAATTTGTTACAGTAAGAGGCAAAAAAAAGAGATAATTTTTTTAAATGATCAGAAAAAAAAGAATACAGACTTCACATTTTAATTCTCCTATCATTCATATAAGAGAAGGAGAAAAAAAAATCAAATGAGAAAATAAAACTTCTGGCTTCCTTTTTTGTATTAGAAAACTTGCCCCAAGTACTAAAAATTAAATTAAGCATTCATTAGGTTAATGACTTTACCCTAGCATTAATCATTGTACATTTCTTCTGTGTTCACTAAATATTCATGGTGTTTTCCATCTTTTAACTGCTGGAAATCATAGGATCATAAATTTAGCGATGGAAATTACCTGAGAGCTCATCTACTCTACTTCATCTCTAAATGCATAATCCTATTATCTGGCATTTTGCAGATGAGGAAATTGAGGCCCCAAGAAGTTAACTAATTTGCCCAAGTTCACATAAATCCAACATTCTTTTCGCTACAACGATAATTTTTTTTCTTTTTAAAAATTAATTTATATATTTTAGTTATGATATTCAGTTCCATTTCCTTGAGTTTCAAATTTTCTCTCCCATGGTACAGTGATCATTTTAGAAAAATAAATTTCATTATTAACAAATCTAATGGGGCGGAGTGGAATGAGAGATGATTTTTTTTTTAAATTAAGAACTCTTACTTGCCAAATCTAATGGCCTTTTCTAAATTCCTGGCCTCCAACATTGTCGATCACCCTCTCCTGGATATTCTCTCCTTTCTAGGTTTCATCATTGTTCTCTTCTGTTCCTCAATCTCCTTTGCTCTGTTGTGTTTTTTTAATCCATACTCTTTCTTGGGCCTTTTTCTCTTTTCCCTCAATTCTACCTCACTTTGTGATTTCATCAGCTCCTATAAATTTAATTATCATCTCTTCACAGATGATTCCCAGATATATAAATTCAGCTCTGATCTCTCCCCTAAGTTCAGTTCTATATATCATCTACTGCCTTTTGGACATATTGAATTGGATATAAGCTCAACTTGTCCAAAACAGAACTCATGATCTTTTCCACCAAATCCTCCCTTCTTCTTGGCTTTTCTGTTGTGAGCATCATGATTCTCCTTGTCATCCAGGCTTGCAACCTCAATGTCATTTTCAATTTCTCAGTATCCTTCATCCCACATATCAGTCTTTTGTCAAATCTTATCATTTCTACCTTTACAACATCTCTTGAATATTCCCCTGTTTTTCCATGCATATAGCTACTATCACACAAGTATACCCAAGTACATCATCTCTTTCTTGTTTTATTGCAATAAATTCCTAATTGGTATACCTGCCTAAAGTCTCTCTCTGATGCAATCCATTCTTGACTCAGTTATCAATGTGATTTCCCTAAAGTATATGTCTGTTTCAATCCCCTACTCAAACTCCAGTAGCTCCCTTTTACCTCTACGATCCAATAAAAAGTTCTCTGTTTGGCATTTTAACTCGACTACTTTTCCTACCTTTTCAGTCTTCTTACACAGTTTCCTCCACATATTCTAGAATCTAGCAACAATAGGGCTACTTGCTATTTCTCAAAAATAATACTCCGTCTTCATCTTATTGAGGCTAGCTGTGTGTTAGAACAAGTCACTTTGAAACCTCTTTGAACCTGTTTCCTCATCTGTCAAACGGCGATAATAACACCTACCTCACCGGGTTATTATGGATAGAGAGATGGGTCTGGAATCAGGAGGACCAGCATTCAAACGCTTTTAGACACTTACTAACTGTGTGACTTCGGGCAAATCAGTTAATGTCCGTTTGCCTCAGTTTCCTTATCTGTAAAAAGCGGATAATAACACCTACCTTCCGTAGTTGTTGGGAGAATGAAATAAGACGAAGATTTGCAAAGCGTTTAGTACAGTGCCTAGCACACAGTAAGCGCTGTATATGTTAGCGGTTATTATAATATGGGTAATGCTTTGTAAACTAAAACCTCTAAGTTCTTAGCTCTAAGAGCCGCCGTCATCATCATCATCATCATCTCTATCCTCATCATCACCATTATTTCTCCCAAAGGCTGCTTTTCCTTGGTTTAGGATAGAGATTAACTAAGGCAATGGGAATGAATGGTGACAGTCACATTTCCAGTAGTCCAGGAAGGGAAATGGGCTTCCTCTAGTGAAAGCCGAAAGACGAATGAAAGGGGACAGAAATCCTCAAAGCAGAAGTTGGGATATAAAAAAAGAAGAAACCAAGAGGCAAGGAGCAGCCGCGAGGGAGGTCGATGGAGCACGGACCGGAAGTACGGTTGACAGCGCTCTGGATGCCGGAAGGGTATCCAGGACGGACCGGGACCGGAAGGAACGGGCGAGCGGCGCGGCATCATGGCGGGCCCGGTCAGCCTGCGGGAGCTGCTGCTCGGGGCAGCGGCGGGGTCCGGCGCTGCGAGCCCCGCAGGGTCCCCGGCGGAGGGCAGCGGCGGCGGGGCGGGCGGGGCGGAGCCGCCGTGGCGGGAGGATGAGATCTGCGTGGTAGGAATCTTCGGCAAGACGGCGCTGCGTCTGAGCTCCGAGAAGTTCTCGCTGGTGAACACCGTATGCGACCGGCAGGTCTTCCCCCTGTTTCGCTGCCAGGACCCGGCGGAAACAGGGCCCGGGTCGGGCGGCGAGGCCGGAGCCGTGGGGGAGGCCGGCGGAGCCGGGGACGCCGGGGCCGGCGGCGGGGAGTCGGCGCGGGTGAGCGTGGCAGCCTCAGAAGCGACCAAGGAGGACCCGACCTCCCAGGACTACAGCCTCCTCCAGGCCTACTACAACCAAGAAAGCAAAGTCCTGTACCTGCTGCTCACGTCCATCTGTGACAACTCGCAGCTGCTCCGAGCCTGCCGAGCCCTGCAGAGCGGGGAGGTAGGAGGGGGCCTCTCCTCTCTGCCTCACGCCGAAGCCCACGAGTTCTGGAAGCACCAAGAGAAGCTGCAGTGCCTCAGCCTCCTCTACCTCTTCTCCGTCTGTCACATCCTTCTCTTGGTCCACCCCACCTGCTCCTTTGATATCACTTACGACCGGGTCTTCCGGGCTCTGGATGGGCTGAGGCAGAAGGTGCTGCCCCTCCTCAAGACTGCCATCAAGGACTGCCCAGTGGGCAAAGACTGGAAGCTAAATTGCCGGCCTTGTCCACCCAGACTCCTCTTTCTCTTTCAGCTCAATGGGGCTCTCAAAGTGGACCCTCCCCGGAACCAAGACCCAGCCCATCCAGATAAGCCCAAGAAACACTCACCCAAAAGGAGGCTCCAGCATGCCTTAGAGGATCAGATCTACCGCATTTTTCGGAAGAGTCGTGTCCTGACCAATCAGAGTATCAACTGCCTCTTCACTGTTCCTGCCAACCAGGCTTTTGTGTACATTGTGCCTGGAGGGCAGGAGGAAGACCCAGTAGGCATGTTGCTGGACCAGCTTCGGAGCCACTGCACTGTGAAAGACTCCGAGTCCCTGTTGGTCCCTGCACCCCTTTCTGGACCTAGGCGATACCAGGTGATGAGACAGCACAGTCGTCAACAACTTTCCTTCCATATAGAGAACAGCAGCAGCTCCAGCTCTTCTTCAGGCCAGCTTGTGGATTTCACCCTCCGAGAGTTTCTGTGGCAGCATGTTGAGCTGGTACTGAGCAAGAAAGGTTTTGATGACAGTGTGGGCAGGAATCCACAGCCTTCCCACTTTGAACTCCCTACCTATCAGAAGTGGATTGCAGCTGCTTCAAAATTATATGAAGTAGCCATTGATGGGAAAGAGGAAGACCCTGCTTCTCCCACAGGAGAAATAACCTCCAAGATTTTAAGCAGTATCAAAGTTCTGGAGGGATTTTTGGATATTGACACAAAGTTCTCAGAAAACCGTTGTCAGAAAGCATTGCCCATGGCTCACAGTGCCTACCAGTCCAATCTGCCCCATAATTACACAATGACTGTCCATAAGAATCAGCTTGCCCAGGCTCTTCGGGTATATAGCCAACATGCCCGAGGCCCTGCCTTTCACAAATATGCCATGCAGTTGCATGAAGACTGCTACAAATTTTGGAGCAATGGTCACCAACTTTGTGAGGAGAGGAGCTTAACAGATCAGCACTGTGTACATAAATTTCACTCACTACCTAAATCAGGTAGCTGAAATTTTCTTAATTGTATTGAAGTCACTTTGTTTCATCTGAGTTTTTGTTTTGGTTCATAAGAGAATCCTACATATTTCAAAAGGGACAGGTTTGTTCATTTTTCCAGCAAAACCTAGCATGTCCACCAATAATTTTTACCAATATTAAAGCATGAGAAACTATCCTTATGAGTATCAGTTAATTAACAAATAACCAGGAAATAGAATTAAAATTTTTCAACTAAATATTAACTAGCCCTGAAAAGGGTATATATTGAACTCTAACTTGATTTGATTATAGCAAAGTTTAATAATTCAAGATATCTTTATTAAGCACATACTTCTAACAAGGCACTATTGCCAGATACTGTTTGGTCAGAGTGATGTTGGTAAGCAACAGGGAAGATTTATAAGAATCCTTAAATCTTTAAAGTAAGTTTCTTCTGCCATATACTTTAGACTTCTGTCTCTTAGAGAATTTTTCAGAGAAGTTCTGGGGTTGGAAATAGTAGAATTTAGATTAGCTTGACTTTCACTTGGTATTTGTGAAGTAAATATTGCCCATTGATCTATTGTAGGAGAAAAGCCCGAAGCTGATAGAAATCCTCCTGTCTTGTATCACAACAGCAGAGCCCGATCCACTGGTGCCTGTAATTGTGGAAGGAAGCAAGCCCCTCGAGATGACCCCTTTGATATCAAAGCAGCTAATTATGACTTTTATCAGGTAGTTACTTAATGTTCATTTTCGTTTGTTTTCTGAATACCAGATAATTGAAGAATTGTTAAATTGTTTTATTGGAAAAATTTAACATTGAACTACAATATAGCCTGTTAACTATTTACATTTAAATTAATTTGTCAAGTATCTTTGGTTACTTTTTTGTAGAGGTTGGGGGGTGGGGACCCAAGGAATGGAACATTGCATACAGTGTGGATTTTTTTTCCTAAATATTGATTGATTTTGTTAAATGTTCTTTCCCTTTTTTCTTTTTTCAAAAAAAGCCGTATTATGAGGGAATGGCTCTCTTAGGGGAGGAACATAAGGGAAATGCAGGTAATATTAAAAGATAGAGGAAAAACTATATAAAAAAAGTATTGTGGGAGGATAGGAGTCACACAGGATGAGCAGGCAGTCTGCATGTGTGGAGAGTATATCCAAGTGGATTAGATCATAGGTCATTTGAGTGTGAAGCATCATACCAATTTTTCAGTTACTCGCTCTAAGCACTCATTAGACCTCCTTGTCCATTCATTTTCATTCACTTTTCCTTTATATTGTTATAGTTAGTTAATGTACATAGAAAATTCCTACTGGAGGAGAGAGAAGATGTGATAATTATGTTGGTATGGTTTTGTATGCTTGTAGTAAAAAGAGCTCACTATGATCAATCAGACATTGGTTTTCACAAATGTTAAATTACTGTGGTTGGTTATTTGGTTTAAATGATGGATTTTGATACTGTTTTTAAGCCTGTTGCCTGAAATAAAGGATTAATTGTATTGCATTTTTCATAGCTTCTAGAAGAAAAATGTTGTGGAAAACTGGATCATATCAATTTCCCAATATTTGAGCCAAGTACCCCTGATCCTGCTCCTGCCAAAAATGAATCATCACCTGCCCCTCCAGATACAGATGCTGAGAAACTTAAAGAAAAAGAACCTCAAACCCAAGGAGACAGCACAAGCCTGAGTTTAGCATTGAGTCTTGGTCAGTCAACTGACAGCTTAGGCACATATCCAGCTGATCCACAAGCAGGAGGAGACAACCCTGAAGCTCATGGGCAAGGGGAAGTAAAAACTGAGAAACGTCCAAACTTGGTTGATCGTCAGGCATCCACTGTTGAGTATCTCCCAGGCATGCTACATTCAAATTGTCCTAAAGGTCTTTTACCCAAATTTTCCAGCTGGTCTTTGGTCAAATTAGGCCCTGCTAAGTCTTATAACTTTCATACTGGCTTAGACCAACAGGGTTTCATTCCAGGAACAAATTATCTTATGCCCTGGGACATTGTCATCAGGACAAGATCTGAAGATGAGGGAGACTTAGACACAAACTCTTGGCCAGCTCCAAATAAGGCTGTTCCTGGAAAGAGAAGTTCTGTTGTCATGGGAAGAGGAAGGCGGCGAGATGACATAGCTCGAGCTTTTGTGGGATTTGAGTATGAAGACTCTCGTGGTCGGAGGTTCATGTGCTCTGGCCCTGACAAAGTGATGAAAGTAATGGGAAGTGGACCAAAGGAATCTGCAATCAAAGCCCTCAATAGTGATATGCCCCTATATATTCTGTCATCATCTCAGGGTCGAGGACTAAAACCACACTATGCTCAACTTATGAGGCTTTTTATTGTGGTTCCTGATGCTCCTTTACAGATAATACTAACGCCTCAGGTAAGGAAGAAAAAAGAATACTGATGTGCCATTAGATGACATCAAAAAACATTTTGTTTTAAAATTATAAAAGTGATTCACAGAGCAATATGTTACTGAATGGCTTTTATGTACATTCTGCAATGTCAGGCAAAACTTAAACTTTTTGAGACAGTATTGATTTCTGAAAAGGAGAAGTAAGGTATATTAGTTTTCCCAACCAATATGGCAATTTAATTAAGGGATTGGGATATAAATTTTAAATCTCTAGGGAAAGACTGTATTTGTTGCTATTTGAAATTTATTATAGACCAAATAGGTCAGATAGACTATAAGAAACCAAATAGATTGGATATGTATAATTTTAGAGATGCAGACATATCTCCTCCGTCATATGTTATTCAAGCCTGATGATTAACTCTTTTTTTTTTTTGGGAGGAGGAATGTAGGGCAGTTGGGGGTAAGTGACTTGCCCAAAGTCACATGGCTAGTTTTGTGTGTGTTAAATGTCTGAGGTCAGATTTGAACTCAGGTCCCCCTGACTCCAGGGCTGGTGCTCTATTCACTGTGCCACCTAGCCGTCCTGCTAATGATGAACTCTTTAGGATATTGTGACACTGATGTGTGTTGTTAAATTACCTATTTTTTCTTTACATTTTTTTCCCAGGTTCAACCAGGCCCACCACCTTGTCCAGTATTTTACCCTGAGAAGCAAGAAATCACTCTTCCGCCCGATGGACTGTGGGTACTACGGTTCCCTTATGCTTATGTGACGGATCGCGGACCTTGTTTTCCTCCCAAGGAAAATGTGCAGTTAATGAGCTACAAGGTCATTCGAGGGGTTCTTAAAGCAGTTACACAGTAGTGTTTTCCAAACAGATCAGTTCTATTCTTGAACTGCTTTTTCAACTCAACATGGCTTTTAATTACAAGGGTTAACATCTGGACAGTAATTGTTTTATTATTTGGGAATATTGTTGCTATTTATTGGGAATACAATTCACCTTCCTAATAAAAATTGAATGTTCTCCAAAGGAACAAGAAAGATACAGTTATTACTGTTGTTCCCTCTCATTTCCTTTGTGTTTCAGTGTTCCACATTAAAACATTATCTTCTGTACTTGAATTTGCATCCCAAAATGTTGAAAAATGAAAGATAATCCTGGCATTGGATAAAATAGATGTTGGGACTGGGATTTTTGTTGAGGTAGTTATTAAAAATTTCTTCAAAATAGAGTAATATTTGATAAGGTAATCTGGTAAGAGTGAAAGGTGGTTTGGCTGCTTAAATTAAATACTTATTTATCAAATATTGTATCTGTTAAGGCTTTTTTGTGGGTTTTTTTTTAACCAATACATTCTTGGGCCAAAGATGGACCAATTTTTAAAACAAGCACTGAAACTAATTGAAATAATAGTAGTCCAAAATTTTAACATAAAACTGCATTTTTAGGAGCGGCTAGGTGGTGCAGTAAATAGAGCACCGGCCCTGGAGTCAGGAGGACCTGAGTTCAAATCCGGCCTCAGACACTTGACACAAAAACTAGCCATGTGACCTTGGGCAAGTCACTTAACCCCAGTTGCTTTCCAAAAAAGGGGGGGGAAAGCAAAAAATAAAAATAAAACTGCATTATTAGACATTCGTGCCATGAAACAATTCATTGAGACATAGGATCTTCTTAACCTTTGATAGTAGACATGAATAAAGACAGTGGTGCTGATATGTCAGACTTATTTGATAACCTTTTCAGCATAGTTGAGCAGCCCTAGATACCAGCACAATTAAATGTATTTTCTTTTTCTAATGCTCTGTTGATGCTTTTTACTTTTTTTAATATCACTGTCATGTCCCCCTCTTCTCCTTACCCCTGAAATAAAAGCTTCCTATATAAGGAATAAGTATAGTCAGAAAAAGCAAGTTAACACATTGACTATACCTGAAAATGTACGCCTTACTGTGCACCTGTTGCCTACCACCTCTTTGCCTAGACAAGAAGAAGCATACTTTCTATAAAGTCCTCTGAAGTCACAATTGGCCACTTCATTGATTGCAGTTCTGAGGTATTTTAATATTTTTTTGTTACATTGTTGTGGTCGTTGTGTAAATTGTTCTCTTGGGTATGCTGTATGTCAGTTTGTCTTTACAGTTTTGTGAGATTTTATTTGTCATTTCTTGCAGTGTAATATTCCATTGGGGTGACTAGGTGGTGCAGATAGAGTCCTGGAGTCAGGAGTCACCAGAGTCAGAAAGCTCTTTGATATTAGAAAAATTGCTACCTATATATATGTGTGTGTATCCACATATCTATCCATATATTTATATGTATTTTAACATACAGAACTTTTTCCTCTATCAGTCACCTCCTTGGGGTATAGTATTGCTATGTCAAATGATGTATAATTTGGTGTAGTGGTGTCCAACTCAAATAGGAATGGGGGATGCCAGACTATACATAAGAATTCCTATGGGCTTCGTATTGACTTGGAAAACCACATATTCACATTATCTATGTTTTATTTATTTTGTTAAATATTTCCTAATTGCATTTTAATTTTGCTTAGATCACACTTGGTGTGAAGTGTTTGACAGCCTCACAGGTTTAGTGAATTCCAATTTTTTTTTTTGGAGGGGGTAAGGTAGGGCTATTGGGGTTAAGTGACTTGCCCAAGGTCACACAGCTAGTAAAGTGTTAAGTGTCTGAGGCCGGATTTGAACTCAGGTCCTCCTGACTCCTGTACTGGTGTTCTATTCACTGCCCCACCTAGCTGCCCCAAATTCCAAATTGTTTACTAAAACTTTGGGGCCAATTCGCAGCTCCACTGTCAGTACATTAGTGTTCATGCCTTCACACAAGGCCCCCAACAGTATAATTTTATCCTCTGTTATCTTTGTCAAATTAGTGGGTATAATAAGATGAAACCTCAGAGTTGTCTTTATGAAAGCCTTCAGATTTTTTGTTATTGAAATCGTTCATTTATCCTCTAATCACCTCTATCCCATGTTTGGTTAGCCAAGGTTGTCCAGGATACCTCCTTGCATTTGCAAATAATCTTTTAAATGATATGCAATTTTTATATTTAGGCCGTGTATCCAGTTGGAGCTTACTTTGTGATAGATGTTGATGTTGATCTAGCCCTATTTTTTTTTCCTAGCCCTAGTTTTTCCTATGCTACTTTCCGTTTTTTTTTTTTAAAGTGGATTTTCTTGAATAGGAAGAAGCAGTTATTAGTGCTTCATTTCAAACTACAAGAGAAAAATATGTAATTAGGCAACTTTTTTTCAAAGCCATTAAGTTTTGAAATGACATGACTTGACGAGTCTTAACAAAGTGACCACAGAGTCTGAATTAAAAGTTTTAAGGAGCTTTAATTTACCAGCTGGGGCTACTCCATGCCAATTAAAGAGGGAGCAGACCTGAGTTCAGGGGTGGAGAACATTTTATACATTTCATTAGGTTTACATATCTAACTAACACTATTGGTTACTAAGCAATTTGTCATATAGATGCAAACAAGTGGTTACAAAGGAAAACGGAGGGGGTAAGCTAAGGGAAAGATAGATTATCCTAAGCCAGCCTCCCAGGTACAGAGAAATTGGTTTAGGGAGGCTTCCCACCCTCCCAGGTACAGATAAATCACTCTAGGGAGGCTTTCCAGGTTCATAGAGTTTCACTTGGCTGTATACCATAGAGTTTCACCAGGCTGACCACTAACTTCAGAAAATATTTCTTAACTATTTCTTGACCATAACATTCCTCCCTTTTCTTTAGGAAAGAATCAAATCATAGATTCTTGGTTACTCATGGGTGTGTAGTGTGTA
>JAQQSU010011230.1:0-12224 GCA_028627135.1 Pseudochirops cupreus
GCTTTCAGGTAGTCCAATATTTATTTTCCAGGTCAGTGGTTTTTTCAAGGAGATATTTCACATTGCCTTCTATTTTTTCATTTCTTTGGATTTGTTTAATAGTATTTTGATTTCTCATAAAGTCATTTGCTTCCATTTGCTCCACTCTAATTCTGAAGGAATTCTCTTCAGAAAGCTTTTGAGATTCTTTTTCCATCTGGCAAATTCAACTTTTTAAGGCGTTTTTCTTCTCATTGGCTTTTAGGGCCTCTTTTGCTGTTTGGGTTAATCTGTTTTTTAAGGTGTTATTTTCTTCAGTCAGGTTGTTGACTCTCTTTTCATGATTTTCTTGCATCATTCTCATTTCTCTTCCCAATTTTTCCTCCAGTTCTCTTATTTGGTTTTCAAAATCCTTCTTAAGCTGGTCTATGGCTTGTAACAAGTCTGCATTTTTTTTGGAAGCTTTTGGTGTGGGAGTTCTGACTATGTTGTCTTCCTCATGTTCCATGCTTTGATCCTTTTTGTCCCCAAAAAAGGATTCTAAAGTTGGATTGCTGTTCTTACTTTGCTTCCTTTGCCTGCTCATGTTGCCAGTCAATTACTTGACTTTTTAGCTCTGTGGAACTCTGTTTCCACAGTGGAAAGCTGTGTCCCAAATCACTGGGATTTTTCAGCTGCCGGAGCTATTAGGAGGCCACTGCAGCCCCCGCCAGCTTTGGCTCACTGAAAACACACCTCAGGACCACCACCCAAGATCATAATCTGGATCCAAGCCGGTTAAGGCAAGAGCACTTAGCCCCCGAATGATCGCTTGCCCCCCTGCAATCTGTAGGCCACAAGCTCTGAAGCAGCTACTTGGAGGCAGCTGTGCCACTTCTGCTTCTTTCTTGCCCTGGAGGCAGTTCTGCTGGATCCTCTGCCCTGAATTTAGCTGAGTTTCACTAACCTTTCACTTAGTCCTTATTTCTTATGGCTTGATAATTCTGGAAATCTCCATAGCTGCTGCTGATCCACTCTCCTGATGGCTCCAGCTGCAGCTAGTCCTGGCCGCCCCTGGGCCATACTGTGGTTTCAGGCTGGGCTGGTTTTGGCTCCCGGCTTGCTGCGATGAACCCTTCCTGTCCCACCTGCCAAGCTGCCTTCAGTGAGAGATGTGTTTTTCTGTACTTTTGTGAGTTCTGGAGCCCTACAATTTGTTTAGAGTCATATTTTATGGGTATTTGAGGTGGCTAAGTGGGAGCTGTGGAATTCTGCTTCTACGCCACCTTCTGAAGAAAGAGTATTAAGAAAACGAAATGACCTATAATTACCCTCTTTGTGTCATTACTCTATAAAAACCTTGCTCATGCTATCAATAAATGGATTGCTTGACAATCACTCCTGGACCATGTTTACACATCACACTTTCATGGGCTAGGGTGTCAGTTTAGAGCTGGCTTAAGAAACAACTTAAGAAATCTCTACCTCCTTTGACCATTTATCAGTTGGGGAATGATTTTTATTCTTATCAATTTGACTTGGTTCTCTGTATGTTTTTGAAATGAGGCCTTTATCAGAGACACTGGTTGTAAAAATTCTTTCCTAGTTTTCTGATTCCTTTCTAATCTTGGTTACATTGGCTTTGTTTATACAAAGACTTTTCAATTTAATGTAATCAAAATTATCTGTTTTGCATCTCCTAATGCTCTCTGTCTCTTGTTTGGTCATAAATTCTTCCCTTTTCCATAAATCTGACAGGTAAACTATTTCTTGCTCTCCCAGATTGCTTATATTGCCTTTATATCTAAATCATGAACCCATTTTGACTTTATTTTGGTATACGGTGTAAGATACCGGTTTATGCCCAGTTTCTGCCATACTATTTTCGTGTTTTCCCAGTAGTTTTTGTCAAATAGTGAGTTCTTTGGGTTTGTTAAAGCTGGAGTCTTTGAGTTTGTCAAACAGTAAGTTACTATAGTCATTGACTATTCTGTCTTGTGTGCCTAATCTATTCCACTGATCCACTACTCTGTTCCTCAGCCAATAGCAAGTAGTTTTGATGACTGCTGTTTTATAATACAGTTTAAAATCTGGTATGGTGAGTCCACTTTCCCTACCATTTCTTTTCATTAATTCCCTTGATATTCTGGACCTTTTGATCTTCCAGATAAACTTTGTTATTTTTTTTTCTAGCTCTATAAAATGATTTTTGGTTGTTTGGTTAGCATGGCATTAAATAGGTAATTAATTTAGGTAAAATTGTCATTTTTATTATATTAGCTCAACCTAACCATGAGCAACTGTTGTTTTTCCAATTATTTAGATCTGACAAGTTGTAATTATGTTTATATAGTTCCTGGGTTTGGTTTGATAGATAGACTCCCAAATATTTTATAATATCTACAATGACTTTAAATGGAATTTCTCTTTCTATTTCTTGCTCTTGGGTACTTTAGAAATATATAGATATGCCAAGGATTTATATGGATTTATTTTATATCCTGCGACTTTGGTTAAGTTTTTTATTATTTAATGTAGGATTTTACATGATTCTCTAGGATTCTCTAAGTATACCATCATATCATCTGCAAAGAGTGATAACTTAGTCTCTTCTTTGCTTATTCTAATTTGTTCAATTTCTTTTTCTTCTCTAATTGCTACAGCTAACATATCTAGTACCAATTTGAATAACGGGTGATAGTGCACATCCATGTTTTATCCCCAATTTTTTTGGAAATGCTTCAAGCTTATCCTCATTACATATAATACTTGCTGATGATTTTGGGTAGATGCTTTATTTTAAGAAAGACTCTATTTATTCCTGTGCTTTCTAATGTTTTTAATAGGAATAGGTGTTGTATTTTGTCAAAAGCCTTTTCTGCATCTATTGAGATAGTCACATGGTTTCTACCAGTTTTGTTGTTGAAATGATTGATTACTCTCATAGTTTTACTAATATTGAACTAGCTTTGCATTCTTGGAATAAATCCTGCCTGATCAAAGTGTATTATTCTTGTGATAAGTTGCTGTAATCTTTTTGCTAATATTTTATTTAAAATTTTTGCGTCTGTATTCATTAGGGAAATTGGTCTGTCCCTGTTTTGACCCTTCCTAATTTAGGTATCAGTAACATATTTGTATCAGAAAAAGAATTTGGTAGGACTCCTTCTTCATCAATTTTCCCAAATAGTCTATAAAGTATTGGATTTAATTGCTCTTTAAATGTTTGATAGAATTCACATGTAAATCCATTTGGCTCTGGAGATTTTTTTCCTAGGGAGTTTATTGATGGCTTGTTCAATTTATTTTTCTGAGATGGGGTTAAGTAGTTTACTTCCTCTTCTGTTAATCTGGGAAATTTATAATTTGTAAACATTCATCCATTTCACTAATGTCAAATTTATGGGCATATAATTGGGCAGAATAATTCCTAATTATTGAATTCACCCTTTTTATTTTTGATACTGGTAATTTGGTTTTCTTCTTTTTTAAATGAAATTGACTAAAGGTTTATAATTTTATTGTTTTTTCATAAAACCAGCTCTTAGTTTTATTTATAAATTCAATAGTTTTCTTAATTTCACTTTTATAGTTTATAATTTTATAACTTAGAAGTTCAATGGTTTTCTTAATTTCAATTTTTTTAATCCTTCATTTGGTTTTCAGTATTTCTAATTTTGCATTTATTTGGGGATTTTCGATTCATTCTTTTTCTAGCTTTTTCAGTTCTATGCCCAATTCATTGATCTCCTTTTCCTTTATTTTATTCATGTAAGCATTCCATAATATAAAGTTTCCCCTAAGAACCACTTTCACTGCATCCCATGAGTTTTGGTATGTTGTCTCGTTGTTGTTCTCTCAAATATTCCTCTTTCCTACTGCTTCTAGGGCACACTAGATTTCTATACCTTCACTAAGTATGTTATTCCCTCCTTGAACTAAATCTGATGAGAGTAAATGTGAAACAATGCTCTTTGCCCTCCCTTTTTTCCCTCTACTGTAATAAGTTTTTGTGTCTCTTCACATTAGATTACTGTACTTAACTGAGTATGTTATTTTCTCCTTGAACCAAAGCTAATGAGAATAAAGCTCATACAATGGTCATCTCCTTCCCTTCTTTCTTTCTACTATAATATGTTTTTGTGCCTCTTCATGTGATGTAATTTATCCTTTTCTGCCTTTTCCTTTCCTCTTCTCCCATTATAATGCCTTTGCACCCCTTAGTTAGATTTTTTTTATCATCACATCACTTGATTTATACCCACACCCTCTATGTATATCTCCTTTAAATGTCGTAATAGTTATACAGTTCTGAAGATTAACAGGTGTCATCTGCCCATAATGGAATGTAAACAGTTTGCTCTTATTTAATAACAAGGTTTTTTTTTGTGTGTGTTTACATGTGTATGTGTTTTCTCTGTTTAGCTTTTGAATCTTGTATTTGAAGATCAAATTTTCCATTCGGCTCTGGCCTTTTCATTGTGAAGGTCTGGAAGTCCCTTATTTTATTGGATATCCTTCTCCTTGCCTGAAAGATTATGCTCAATTTTGCTGGGCAGTTGATCCTTGGTTGTAGTCCAAGCTCCTTTTTCTTCATTTGCCAATCCCTCTGATCTTTTAATGTAGAAGCTGCAGTGTCCGGTGCGATGTCAACTATAGCTCTGCAATATTTGAATTGTTTCTTTCTAGTTGCTTGTAGTATTTTATCCTTGACCTGACAATCCTGTAATTTGACTATAATATATCTTAGACTTTTCAATTTGGAATCTCTTTCAAGAGGTGATGGGTGGATTCTTTCAATGACTATTTTATCTTCTGGATCTAGGACTTCCAGGCAGTTTTCCTTGATGATTTCTTAGAAGATTCTGTCCAGGCTCTTTTTTTTTTTATCATGGCTTTCTGGTAGACCATAATTCTTATATTCTCTCTCCTGGATCTGTTTTCCAGGTTAGTTGTTTTTCCAATGAGATATTTTACATTTTGTCCTATTTTTTTATTCTTTGGATTTTGTTTGACTGATTCTTGATGCCTCATAGAGTCATTAGCTTCAACTTGTTTAATTCTAATTCTTAACAAATTGTTTTCCTCTGTTAGTTTTTGTACCTCCTTTTCTATTTTGCCAATTTTTACTTTTAGGGATTTATTTTCTCCAGTTAGGTTGTGTACTTTCTTTTCCATTTGGCTAATTGTAATTTTTAAGGAGTTGTTCTCTTCAGTGAATTTTTTCCATTTTGCTAATTGTGTTTTTAAAATAATTGGTCAATTTTCCTTTTACCTCTCTAGTTTGGTTTTTAAAATCCTTCTTGAGCTCTTCCAAGAATGCTTTTTAGGGTTGCATATTCCCTTTTGAACTTTCAGATGTGGGTATAGGCTCACTACTGTCCCCTTCTGAATATGAATTTTGTTCCTCTCCTTCACCGTAATAGGGTTCTACAGTCTTTGTTTTACCAATTTGTTTTTTGTCCATTGTGATTGCCTATTTCCTGGCAATGTGGACATCTGCTTCTGGGGTACAGAGGGATCTTACTCACGCTTCTTGCGCTGGGAGCTATGGACATGGTTACTGGCTTTGTGTGCTGTGACCTCTGATTCTGATTTAGAGGCTATATAATGCTGTAGCTTATCAGGTGCTGAGCTGGAGCTGGCTGTTGAGTGCCAAGACTGAGGCTGAGGCCAGGACTTTCTGCATTTCTCTGGGGTTACACAGAAGCTCACAGCATGAGGTGTGGGGGAAGGGTGGTTTGGCAGCTTCAGGTCTCCAACTTCCCTGTCCCTGGGCTAGAGCTCAGGTGGGCTCAGCTGCTGGTGAATCACCCCATGCTGGTGTCTGCTGATTCCCCTGGCTGTGTGAAGGCACACCTGGGATTCTGGTGTTAGCACTTGCTGGTTCCACCCCCCTGGAGTTCAGGATCTCCTGCTGGATTGCTGAGGTGGGGCTTGTTGGGATGCCTCCTGTCCTGCACTTCAGCCTCAGCACAGCCACAACCACACCCTTCCTGTAGATCTTCCAAGTCTCCTGCTGGTTCCACTGTTTCAGGATTTTTACCTAGGGAAATATTCTCTTGGTTTTTCAAGGTCAGTGGAGGGTAGGGGGAGGCATGAGAGCACATACAGTTTACTCTGCCATCTTGATTCCCAGGAGTTCAGGTAGGTGACTTTTAAACATCTAAACAGTGCACTGATAGCCCCAGGAGTAGCTGCTGCCACTGCCTCTGGCCCTGTGCTTGTCACTTACACAGCTCTGACAGACAGCTCTCCCTTGGTGAGAGGCCTGGGAATTGCCATGCAGTGGGTGAATCAGTTTGCCTGGCTCACTCCGGCTTTGCTGTGGTAGGGTCTGTGTAGGTACAGCCCATACCCTCTGCGATCTATACTTTGTACTCGCCCTGCCTAGCTCAACAAATCCTATGCATAGATTTTCCATGTTGACCTGGGCTGGAAATCTGACACAGTCTGTCTCTTAATGGATTCTGCCACTCTAAAATTTGTTCAGATTCACTTTTTAGAGGTAACTGAAGGAATTTATAGGCAAGCTTAGCTGAGTTCCTGCTTTCACTCTACCATCTTGGCTCCATTCCTCCCTCCCCCAATATTCTACATTCTAGGAAGGTTTTAGTGTCTTCTAATGGCAGAGCAGCTGCAGAGGAGAAAGTGAGGCTGGTGAATTTGCACAACTCTCCCTTACTTAAATCCAGTTCACTTGCAAGTTATGGCATCACTTTCCTGATGCCATGGTCTTTTAGAAGAAGGAAGTACAAACAACATGAGTAATATGGGCTGTCCCACTGGGCAAACCTCTCTCCTCTCCTTTCTACTTCTGTCCTCTCCTTTTCTCCTCTCCTCATTCTCTATGAAGTCTCCCCTCCTCTGAAGTTCACACTATCCATCTATGTTACTTCCCTTCAATCAATCAAAGTCCTTATTCTCTGTTATATATCAGGCTCTATGTCATAGATCCTTCTATTTCAGGGATTTCCAATACCTATAAGAATTCTCCACATCCTTGTCTCTGGAATGAGAGTGGGAAAATTAAGCACCCATGCTGATATCACTTTGTACTGAGTTCCCTGCCATCTCAGTTCATTGACTTCCTTACCTCCTATGATCAGCATTGTAACTTCACTTCAACCACCCTCAGGGATGACTACATTGGAAATTTCACCATCATTCAAAGATGTACCTCCTGTGATATTGAACTCTAAAATTCCTACCTTTCCATCTCTGCCTCTGCCTCAATCTTCCTAAATCAGTCCTTTATGTTCATTACAAATCCCCTCTCCCACTTCTCAGCCTCTCTAGTTCTGTCAAAGGCACCACTACCCTTCCAGTCCCCCAGGCTCATATCTTCATGATCCATCACCCCACATGTCCAATCAATTGCAAAATCTTGCTTTTTCTACCTTAACAACATCTCATATTTGGTGCCTTCCTCTATTCTCACAGTTACCACCTTAGTCCACGCCCTCATCACCTCTTGCCAAGATTATTGTAACAGCTTCTTGTCTGCATCAAGTGTCTCCCCCCTCCAGTCCATCTTACACATTGTTGTCAAAATAATTTTCCTTAAAAGTAGATCTGACCACATAACTCTCCTTATTATGAGGGGAAATTTTCAAGAGATAAGAATTTCTGGGTAAACTGTAATCAGTTTTCTCAACCACTGCTAGCAAGCAGGTTAACAAAAAGGGCTCATGTGTCCTCCCAATGACCAAAAAGACCTAACCTGTGAAACCTTCAATACTCAAAAAACCTTTGAAAAAGTGGTGGGGGTGGGGGGGTAGGTGGGGAGTGCAACTGAGGGTAGAAATCAACTCTGGTTAAAAAATAATGAGAGGAATGAATATTGTAATGAGAGATGAGATTATTCTAATGAGGGTTTGGGGGACATAACTAATCACTCAGTTTTGGTCAAAGAGAATTATCTGTATCCCTATTATTCATCTGACAAAGGGGAGAATACTTTTTTTCTCTCAGATCTGAGTAAAACACAATGGGCCGGAATCCATCAATTCAACTGAATTAAAATTTCTTTACCTTTTTTGTTTCTTTTTGGAGGGGGGAAGGTAGGGCAATTAGGGTTAATTGACTTGCCCAAGGTCACACAGCTAGTAAATGTTAAGTGTCTGGGGCTCCAGGGCCGGTAGTCTATTTACTGTGCCACCTAGCCCAGTTTCTTTACCTTTTGAAGAGATCTCAGTTTTCCCTCTCAGTATCAGTCCCGAACATCAAAAGCTTCCTAAATAACCTGCAGGGACTGATTTCTGAAACAATAGAAAAGGGAAAAATCCTCAGTCCTAATTCAGTAATTAATTATTAATACATGATTATTTTTTCTTCATAATTAACTCATGACTTCCTATTGCCTCTGGGATTAAATAGAAACTCCTCTGCTTAGCTTTTAAAACCCTTTATAACCTGTCCCCAAGCTATCTTTCTAGCCTTTTTCAACATTATTCTCCATAGTACTCTGACTCAGATAATGTTCCTCACATACACCCTCCCCCTCCAATCTCCATACTTTTGCATTAGCCATAACATGTGCCTAGATTGCAGTCTCTCCTTACTTCTGCCTCATAAGTTTCCTGTCTTCCTTTTAGGTACAACTCAAGCACAAATTTCCATGTTAAGCATTTCCTGATTGCCCCCAATTGAAAGAGCTCTCCCTCCTAAACTACCCTGTAAGATCTGTTTATAGATATGATATTTATCTCTATTAACCTTATATTTATTCTGTACATATTTTTATATGTTTGCCTCACCCCTATTAGAACATAAGTTCTTTGTGAGTAGGAATTGTTTCATTCTTTGTATTTGAATCCCTAGTGCCTAATTCAGTGTCTGGTATATAGTATTTAAATGCTTTTTGGTTAATTGATCTTTCTTCCCTCACTATCCTCTCAGTCTGTTACTTGTGTTCTGACATCACTTTCCTCCATTCACAATGTTGACCCAATGGTTGATCAACAGATTTGATGAAAAGTGGTAAGGAGGCAAACTATATCTTTGTAAAATGCACCAAAGACAATGAAGTAAAATCAATATTAATTAAGCATATATGTGCCAAATGACAGAGCAACCAAATTCTTAGAGGAAAAGTTAAATGAGATAAAGAAGGAAAGAGAGTAAAATACTTCTAGTGGGGGAACCTCAGGTTTCTCCTTTCAGAGGTAGATTAATCATAAAATAAATAAGAAAAGTTCAGGAGATGAATAGAATTTCAGAAAAGTTGGATATGATTTACCACTGTATAAAATTGCATGGCAATTGAAAGGAATATACCTCTTTTTCATCTGTACATGGCACCTTCACCAAAAGTGACTATGTATTAAAAACCAAATGCAGAGGAGCAGAAATAATAAATTAATCCTTTTCAGCTAACAATATAATAAAAAATTATATCTAATAAAGGGTCATGAAAGAGTAGATTAAAAATTAATTGGTAACTAAATAATCTAATCCTAAAGGATGAGTAGGAAAAAGAACAAATCATAGAAACCATTAACAATTTCATTAAAGAGAATGAAAATGAGACCACATACCAAAATTTGAGGGATACAGCCATAGCAGTATTTAGGAAAAAATTTCTATCTCTAAACACATACATCAATAAAAGGAAGAAAGAACAGATCAATGAATTGGGCATGTAATGTTTAAAAAAACCCTAGAAAAAGAACCAATTTAAAATCCTTAATTCAACACCAAAATGGAAATCCTGAAAATGAATGGAGACATTAATAAAATTAAAACAAAAAAAACCCAACACATTGAAAAAATAAATAAAACTAAAGCTACTTTCGTAAAAAATTAACAAAATAGAGAGGTTATTGGTTAATTTGATTTAAAAGAAAGACCAATTTTCCTGTAAAAAATTGAAAGCATGAATGTGCCACAAATAAAGATGAAATTAAACCAATTATTAGGAGTTACTTTGCATAATTATATGCCAACAAAGCCAACAATATATATATATATATATATATATAAGCATGTATGTATATTCCTCAGATTAACAGAAGATGAATAGAATATTTAAATAACTCTATATTACAAAAAGAAATTAATCATGCCATCCCTAGAACCAGATGAATTTACAAGTGAGTTCAACAAAACACTTAAGGAACAATTAATCCCAACATTTTTAAAGCCTTTGAAACAATACGTACAGAAGGAGTCCTACCAAATTCCTTTTATGACATAAATATGGTTTTGATACCTAATCTAGAGAGAGCAAAAACAGAAAACTATAAACCAATTTCCCTAATGAATATTGATACAAAAATTACAGCAATATATTGTAAACATCATACACTATGACCAGGTGGGATTATACCAGGAATGCGGAACTGGTTAAATATTGGGAAAACTGTAAGCATCATTGGCCATATCACTGACAAAAAAAAGCACAAAGATCAAATGATTATCCCCATAGATGTAGAAAAATATTTTGATACAATAATCCTATTAAAAACACTAAAAAGCATAGGAATCAATGATCCTTTTCTTAAAATCATAAGTAGTCTCTACCTAAAACAAAACAAAAAAAGAAAATATTATATGTGATAAGGATAAACTAATAGCCTTTCCAATAAGATCAGGGGTGAACAAGGATGTGCATTATTGCCACTGTTATTCAGTATTGGATTAGAAATGCTAGCTATATCACAAAACAAGAAAAAAGAATCTAAAAAATAAAAATAGGCAAAGAGGAGACAAAACTATCATTCTTTGCAGATAACATGATGTTGTATCTAGGGAACCCTACAAAATTAGCTATGAATTAATTGTAGCAATTAAAAACATCAGCAAAGTCTAGGATAAAAAAGAAAAACCCTTCACATAAATCATCAACATTTCTACATATTATCAACCAAACCAAGCAGAAGAGAGTTTACACAAAGGAAATTCTATTAAAAGTAACTGGAGATAACATAAAATACTTGCAAATCTATCTGCTAAGACAAACCCAGGGACCAAATGAACACAATTAAAAAACACATTTCACACAAATAACGACAGTTCTTAACCACTGAAAAAATATTAATTGCTCATGGGTAGGCCAAACCAATGCAATAAAAAAAAATTTTATCCAAATTAATTTACTCAGTCAGTGGCACACTGAGCAAACTACTAAAGAATTATTTTATTGAACTAGAAAAAAATAACAAAAACAAAAGGTCAAGAATGTCAAGGGAATCATTGAAAAAAAATGTGAACAAAGGTGTCCAGAAGTACTGGATTTCAAACTATATTACAAAGCAGTAATCATGAAAACATCCTGGTACTGACTAAAAATAGAGTGGTGAGTCAGTGGAATAGATTGGGTACACAATTCCCGATAGAAAATGACCATAATAGTCTGTTGTTTAATAGGCTCCATAAAGTAAGCTGTGGGGGCAGGAACAAAAATTGATGGGAGGCAGAAAAGAGGTAAGCAGAAATTAGATATAGAGAAACATCTCTCACCATATACCAAAATAAGGTCAAAATCAATAAATGATTTAGACATATATAGTGGGAATAGGAATGTGAAGATCTTCCCTGCCCCTTAATAAGCCTAAGGGAATTTGAAAACTTTCCCTACTTTGGAAATAAACTCTGCCCCCTAATAGACTGAATGTAATCACATGGAGTCTATGGAGAGAGAAGTTTGCTGAAAGGTGGAGCAGAGCCCACAGATCTGACTCTGAGAGTCAGAGCCAGCTAGACAGGTAGGAGGAGAGCATGCTTCTGAGGGAGACAGACAGGCTTGTGAGTAAAAGTTGGTGTTTGGCATATGCTGTGACAGCTAAGCTTGTGTTGGTTTGTGCAAAGGCTAAAGGATGCTGTGGCTCTCTTTGCTGTTGCAACTTAGTAACTTCTTTGCTACTATGACAGAATCAATTTATTGGTTTTGGGATTCAGTTTTCTGGTGTCTGAATAAATGTTTTGCTTCTATCTTCTGTATGGAGAGTCTGTTATATTTTGTGATTGAGCACTATGCAGGAATATTTATAGTCACCATCAGAGCTGTAAATATTGCATTGCCACTACAACATAAAAGGTGACATCAGAAATAAATTAGGAGCTCTCTTGCACAGCCTGCTTGTCACGATCATGGGTTGCATGCACATTCCCGAGAAGGGCCTGTCCCACTCGGCTCTACCATACCACCACAGCATGCCCACTTGGCTGAAGCTCACCTTGGATGATGTCAAGGAGCAGATCTACAAGCTGGCCAAGGAGGGCCTGATACCCTCCCAGATCAGTGTGATCCTAAGGGATTCTCA